>MNCI01002119.1:732568-778726 GCA_015680685.1 Gnetum montanum | reverse complement strand
TGGAAGTGGTTGGTTTGAGGCCGGAGTTGGAATGAGACTTGCCAAGTCACCTTAATCATCAAACACACAAGGGGCTGTACACCACCTTGTTTTTGAGATTCCATTCTCTCCTCTCCTCTCCATCCTTCTTTCCATTGTTCACCTCATTGCCGGTTGTATCCTTAGTGTATATATTTTGGTTGATGCATTGTTTTATTTTCAGTAAATTATTGCGGTTAAGACTTTAACTCTTGTTCCAAAAGACATTCCCAGAGCCTACGGACTCTTTGAATGTGGGTCTGTCAGGGCATTAACGACATGCGCCTGCTTTGGGGAGGACCCACTGACATTCCTATTTGGTGCATTCATTAACTTCTTTTCCTTAACATTTTGCAATTAATTTTATTTTTGTTCATTTCCATCTTGACATCCACTTCACTGATGCCATAGTTGTCCCTTTTTACCTATCTTTCTTACTCCTTTTCTTTCTCCACTCTAACGCTACCGGAGGTTCGAGATTAGTCATGGGGGTACAGGGCCTACTTTTTTTGATTTTTCTCCTAAGTNATCTATCTTTCTTACTCCTTTCCCTTCTTCATTCTAACGCTACTGGCGGTTTGCGATTAGTCATGGGGGTATGGGGCCTGCTTTTTTCGATTTTCTCCTAGCCCCAAAATTTTTGATTTTCTTCCTAACCCCTACACCTTCGGTAGTCCTCATTACTACATCTCTCGATCCATATTAGCCATACCACAACCTAGCCAATGGACCTACACTGAAGCAAGGTATTAATTACTTAATGATTCAATTACCCTTGCTAATATATGATTGTGTTGTATGTGCAGATGGCAATCATACAACAACGGAATGGATCTAGAGCAAACACTTGGAATGGAGCAGCGCTGAAGCAGCTTTGCAAGGAGCAAGATCAATGGCGTGCTTATGGATGGACAACGAAAAGCACAAACTTGGCGTTGGCAGTAGAAACACTTCTTTCTATCTCTCTCTTTCTTTCTCTCAAGCTGCCAACAAAGGCCTGATGTCATTGTAATAAGGTGTTCACCTTTATTGTCATGAACACCAGTTTTGTCAAGTCTTGTAATAATGATCCATTCACATGTCATCCCATTAGTTCCATTCCCCTCAATAATTCCATACCTTCCTGATATTATTGTAAGGAATTTGAGGACGAGTTTTCATTCAGTCATGGAGGTATGATGAGACGCGATATGCACAAGACGCGATATCGTGTCGTCCCCTACGATATCGCATACGCGATATCGCGGTCTGCCGCCAAATCTATAAATAAGAGGTGGCACTCCCCTCATTTCCCAATCCTGGCTAGAAGTAGCGAAGCTCTGGCAGTTTGATCACTCCAGAGTTAGATTAATTTCCCATGTGCCCGCAGTAGGAGTCCTAGAGTGAACGGTTCTTTATTTGAGCAACATTGTACCTAAACACAAGTTGTGTACGACAATAAAGATGAACTTGATTGGATAAACCTTGTAGTGCATGGATATGATTTCATTTATTGTTATTTATTGCTTTCCTAGAATCCAGTACGAGTACGACTTGATTACAAGCATCTAAGGATGTGTACGGTTAGTCAAGGAATTGGCTGCTCGTCGCATGAGGTATGAGTACGACTTGATTACGAGCATTATGACTACTTGGTAACTGAGTAGTGTATTCTAGGATCTACGCTTGGTAATCCCAGTGGTAGTCCCAGTGTGTACGGTTAGTCAAGGAAACGGCTGCTCTTCGCACTTAGGCTAGTTAAGTGCCTCAATACAACCACTTCGAGCACGTGCGTTACGTGTGGTGATCCCAGTAACGATTGGCGTTTGGTAGCCACAGTTGCATCGGTTCAAGGTGTGTACGGTAAGTGGGAACGGATGCTGACGCTAGTTAATTTAGACTTAGGTCCTTAGTTAGGTTAGTTAGCTTTCTCAATCCTTCACCTCATAGCATAGGAGAAAAACCATGAAAGACCAAAAAAATCATATACCTCGGACTTACTTAACCATACACCACGACAACAACAAGTAAGTTTGGGAAGACAACGAATGATTAACCCCAAGTGTCCCATGGGGCGTTTAGGCATTTAATCTGCAGAGTTCGACCGGATCGCGTGTGATACGCTCGTTTCGTATGGTTAAGTGTAGGGGTACCTCGCCACTCATCACCTGTAGGGGGGGTGTTGGAACTCAAAATAAGTGAAGCATAGGTACATCCAAAGATATACAGTCTAAATAGAACTTTATATAGCTCAGCATTACCAACTGGAATAGAATCCATGACCTGGAGCTTCCAAATAAAGTATCTTTTATTTTAATATGGACTAACTTGTTAATATAGGCAAGTCAATGATAGATGACTCAAGATCATTATTTTGTTAGGAAAAAGCTTCTAAAGAATTAATTTCTTCACTATCTTCTTTTTCCTTAGGCCATTTCTATTCTTAGTTCTTCAATTCTTAAACAAATTTGAAAGACTAGGTACAAACTTCATAAATATTGGAGTTACAATCATATTATAGTTTCAAAAGATATGCTTAAGAAAATTAGCCTATGATAGTTTCCCTTTAATGAAGGAGCTTGGGCTACTAATGCATCTAGGTTATGTACCACTTGGAGTAGATTTCAAGGCATTAGATTTATACCTCTTCAAAAAAAATTCAACATTTTAATGACACATCACATAGAAAAATTAGCATATTTTACACCAAAACTAAGAAAAATGCCTAAGAAAGGTCTCAATTTCTAATCCTACTACCATCGTGATGTCCATTACAATTGTTTCTATTTGGTAATAAAGAAAATTTTCATGAACTTGATCACGTACATTGGTGAGAAAGTTTTAGTTTTGGTTTTTCAAGATTTAAAGTTTTCATTTTCAGCATTTGATTATAATATTGCAATTTTTTTATAGAACGCATTCTCCAAGTTCATTAATCCACAAAGTTAAATATGCTCAACTAGTTACTTATTTCAACTAGTCTAATTCTTATTGTAATTGTTATAGTGAAGGCCATATGTTTAATTATTTTCCAACTTTGCAACATTGTCAATTTGCTGTAAAAACAAAGAAGAAGCAAGAACAATTTATGGTTGCTTTAAATTTTAATGCTAGTACATCCTCTACACCTCTTAAAACCAATAATGATATCCTCATTTTTTATTGCAAATCGAGTTAAAATTAATTAATTATTAAGACTATGAAGGGTTCTCTATCAATTTAGACTACTAATAAGGTCAATAAAACTCATTAAAAAAAATATGAAAAGGACTTTTTGATGATGAATTAAATAAAGTTAATGAGCTTTGAAAGTTCCATGAAAAGATCAAAAATTTTCTCTTTCCAAAATTGAATGCTTTAAAGGTAATACAAAATCTAGCTATTTTTACTTGAAATGAATTCAAATCTTTTAACACTTCAATAGAAGAGGTTTCTTCTAACTAATATTTTCATTAATATATGATTTTTTATACCCCAAGATATACAATCCAATTAGAACTTTATAACTCAGCATTGCCTACCAGTATCAAGCTCATATATCATTTAAGAGTATAATTTTTTAGCCATTTTCTTATTTTATAAAAGGATCATCACTTGAAGCCACAATGCTTATCCCACTAACTAGGGTCTTTGAAGGGTTGGTAGATGAGTGAAGGCCTAACCTCTTTGAGTGGTTGTGCCTAGGTTCAAACCCATGTTTTCAACTTGAGAAACAAGCACTATACCATCACTCTAAATGAGGATCCCTTATTTTATACTTATCCAAATTTATTTTTTCAAAATTTAATTATGATATGACCTATGCATTTGTTAAATTAACATACCACATGAGCATACAACAAAAGAAAAATAGTACAAATAACTCAAAATACAAGAGCAAGATACACAAAATATGAAACAAATGAAAAACATAAATAACAAATAATAACAAAGCAAACCAATATAAAAAGAGAGATAAAAAATTGATTAAAGCAAAAAAAACATATAGATCATAACTCAAGAAAACGTAATGAAAATAAACAAGTGTAGAAAGAGAAAAAATTGCTAAAGAAGAGAATAACATGGTGACAACCTCAACAATTAGAAACTATATGTGTGTGGTCGAGAATCATTATTCAATTGGAATTTCACACTTTAAGGATGATAAACCTAGTAATCCTCAAATACAAAATTCCACTTTTCACATCACAAACCTTTATTTCAACCTCACATCTAGGATCTAACATCCCTTCCCACCCTAAAAAATACTTCAATCACATGTTTGAATGCTAAGTACTCATTTAAAAGTACATAGGTTGATATGGTTTTTAGGTTACGAAGTCTAGATACTAGTAGATTCATAAATGTAGGTCTTGAGAACTATACATGCTTCTATAAGTGGTTAACTTGATTTCCTTGCACTATTGTAATAAAGTTGTTCAAATTTTTTTATGCAAACACACAATTGAATTAAGATGAAAAAGCTAGTTCAACATGGAAGAATTGATTGATCATTTGAAGGAGGTGATGTTAAACCTTTCTATAGATGGGTTACATAGACTTCTTAGAGTCTTCTATATGACATTGAGTGAAGTTTAACTTTCAAGTTTTATGATCATTGATCCCATTTGTTAGATTGTTTTTAATGTAATTAGGTTTGGAATCTATTTTTAATTATTCAAATTTTCTTGTCATTTAATATAAATCTTTCATATTCTAAACAAATAATACTTATACAAACCCTAGAGATTTTAATCCTTTATGTAGGGGAAACTGTAGAGAGTATGACTTATTGCTAAAATGAAGGTTTCTCTCCTTTGGATTTAGTAAGTAGAGGAGCATATATGTCAAGACAATATAGTAGGTGGTGGTGGTGGTGGTTTTGGGGATGTAGGGGTTAGGGTTGGACGAGGTGGGATTTGTGTGTATGTTGGAATTTGAAAAAATCACTATAAGTAGACTCCAAGACACATAGCCAATAAGATATATTAGAAGAATTATAGAGGAATATAATGATGTCTCAAGTGTAACTCAAATCAGTAACCTCTTACCTAATAAGATAATGAGCTAACCACTTAAGCCACCTTATCATTGACTATCAAATCCTTAGAACTACATGGCTTTGATTCCTTGTAACCTTACAAGGACATATGGTTAGCTAGTAGTATAGTTTATAGTGTGGACACTCTTGCTCTTCCCCAAGAAAGGGGTATATTATTAGGGGATCTATTTTAGTTAGAAATATATTGACTTGGAGACATCATAGTTCTTATTTTATTTCAATTGTGTAGGTTGTATATCTTGATGTGTGTATGCTACTCAGTAAATGTAAGTAGTCACATGGAGCTTTATTAATCTTACTTTATCATACATTAAATACTTTGGCACTAATTTACCATACAACTCATAAGCATTTGCAAGTAACTTATTCATAATCCAAGATTGGACTAGCCTAGTATCTAGATCATTAAGCATGATCACAGGAAACTGTCTTCTCAATTACACTTGTGATGCCCTTTAACTCATATGCTTAAGTGCAACTGAGACATATAATTGATGTTTATAGGCCATGATTAAAATATTAAAGTTTAATATAATTATTATAAGTGCACGAAATAAAGTCTAGTCTAGCCTAAGTAATGAGCACCTATTCCCAACTTACCATACACATCCTAAACTCACATTATCATTGTTGTTGCTGGGTTACCAAGTATGCACTATTGCGTGTACCAAGTGACAACATTGTTGGGATTACCAAACGATAACGTATATATGTTTGGAGTTGATTGTGCTCATTTTGCATACTTAATGTGCATTAAATGTAATTCTAAGCTAAGTCAAAGTGCTACAACAAAGGTGAACCAATGTTGATCTTATTATCATCATGAACTTTGTCTAGGTACAAGATCATTTAAATAATACTTCATTAATTAATTCAAGTTTATACTTTAGGCCCTTGCTGATTATTTTAACTTCTCCGAAAACAAACTACAAGAGTTCAACTACTTTATTAACAAAAATGTAACAAAATAGGCATTTATGATTGATGTATCAATGTGAAAGCATCAATGCAACCTAGCCTAATGTGTCGATGTAGTTGCATTAACACTAATGTGTCAACATGGTTGGCTTAAATACGGTTTATTGGTTTGTTACTCTTGTAGAGGATCCTTGTTATTAGAATAGTAGGGGGTGTTAGACCCTTAAAATCAAATTATATTAAGAATAAAAAATAGAGTGCATCAACAAATCTCATTAATATTAAAAAAATCTCTAAAAATAACAATGAAAAGGAAAGGTCAAATGGTTTTTGGAATATCCTTGTGGATTTTTATGCTTACAACCAATCTTAAGAAACCTTCCCTCTAGGGTAGGAAAAGGATTAGGCCTTGGTCTTATTTAGAAGCATCCCCACTTATTTTTACATCTTACTAAAGGCTTTCTTGTTTATAGTGAGAAAGAGCAAAACAAAGTAACAAGAAAAACAATAGAGAGTAGCACCAAGGTTTAGGCATTAGCTAACCAAATTTGTTAGCAACACTACTAGTCCAAGGTTTCATTGGCCAAAGAAGATTATTAACCTCCAGTAAAGCATTGCCAACGTGAGACTTAACTTAAAAAATAACAAGTTGAACAATGTTGATTTTTTAAAGTATGGTGAACTCATCATGGACAACTACACAATTGTTAAAAATATCACATATATTTTTCTAAATAGCATGCAACATACAAGGATGCAAGCATTTCGAGATAAAAAGAAACTCCTTGGAAAGAGGATAAACATATTCAACAATAGTTTAATAGTGATAGAAGGATGGTATGCTACACATCACCCAAGGATGAAACCTTATTAAATGATTACTCATATAAGTGCTATATATGTTGATAATTTTGGGTTTTTAGAATAATATACATAACAATGATTTATATTCTATATAAATTTGTTTAGTATGATTCTTAAGTATGCACAAAAGAACATTATGAAGCATCCAAACTTTGAGGAAATTTTAAATGACTTCAAGTGTAACGCTCATATGTAACCATTTATAGTTAATTCAATATATGATTCTTTGTTGCCTTGGCAACAAAATAATTATAGAGGATAGCAAGATAAATTGTGGATAGTAACAAAATTTTTTAGTTTTTTAATAGGTGTCCAAGCTCAATATTCATGTGGGTCATTGCTTTGTCTTTTTGAAGGATGCTTAAAATTTTAAAGGAATTAATACTAGAACAATGTTGGTTAGTTATATCTTTATAGGAGGAATGTGGGTGGTGATTTACTTATTTTATTTGTTCTTCTATGAATAGAATTATCTTTTTGCCAGTGATGTATGTTTGATAAAAGAAATTTTAAATATGCATTTATTATATTAAAATTTTTTAAAAACTTAGATTAGAATTAATAACACATTTGTATAACATCGAAGAATACTCATTACTTTTTTTATTTTTCTAGAGATAACCAAATTAATACTATAAGCCTAGTGTTTACTTGGATTAGACTTGGATCAAAATTAATAATGAGGTGTTAGCCTAGTGGTAAGAATCATTGCTTGGTAACCCTAGGTCATAGGTTTAATTCTACTAGGTAGTTTTGAGTTATATATTTTAAAAAATTCCATAAAAGTAAATTTGAAACTAATCCGATAAATCCAAGGAGTCTCAATGAACATAAGTAAAAATTTCAATTTCATTTAAAAAAAAGCACACCGCTAATTTACATGTGTCGTGACATTGAGGTTAGCAAAGAGGAAGATCAATTTCATTAAAAAAAACACACCACTAATTTACATGTGTAGTGACATTGAGGTTAGTAAAGAGGAAGATCAATTTCATTTAAACAAACATGCCACTAATTTACATGTGTAGCCACATTAAGGTTAGTAAAGAGAAAGATCAATTTCATTTTAAAAAGCACACCACTAATTTACATGTGTAGTCACATTGAGGTTAGCAAAGAGGAAGATCTAGAGGTGGTGATCCAAGAGAGATGCTTGGTGAGGCTCCATTTGGCACCACAAATACCATGGCTAAACCCCATGACAAATGTGCATCCACATGACAATGCAAAAACCATGCCCCTAAAGAAAAAGAAAAATTCAATTCAATCAATAACATTATGTATATCTCCATGAAAATAGAATTAAACAAGAATGTTCAACGTGCACAATGCAAAGTAAGAATTTTAATTAAATCTTTAAGCCTAATAAGTAATGTTAAGTTGATGAAAAAATAACTTAAGAGAAGGTTATGATTCTCTTATAAATTTGCAGTATGTTTATATCATTTAAGACAACTACGAGACAAAAACTTTAAATGCTAAATGCTTTTTTAGCAAGACCATATACAAAATTGAATACTTACAACTAGCAATCCAAATGGTATGCATAACGATATGCATCTTCTTCCCACCATATGCATCACTTGAAAATGCCACTCATTTTTGGCCTTCTCCACATTAAAAGTCAATGTAAAGATGAATGAAATATTGCTCTATTCTTTCTCTTTGCACTCTTCTTCATTTCAAGCATTACAAGTTTGGATGCTACCTTTTTAGATATAATTTTCTTAAACTACATGGTTGATCTTTTATCAAAAGCTACTCCAACTTTGATGTAGTATTAATATTTTTTTGTTTGTACCCTTGATTGTGATAGAATATGACACAGACATGTATACAAACATACATAGATGTTTGTGTGTAAAGTAATTGAACATGAAATTGAGATTAGAAATTAAATTGAAACATAAAAAATTTATTAATAACTACACATATTTTTGAGATTGAGGTAGGTCAAGTGATTAGCTCATTGTTTGACAAATGGTTTTTAAAGCAAGAGGTTGCTATTTCAAGTTACATGTAAGATATCTACCTATAGTCAAATTGTTTTGGGTTTGACACCCATCTCTCCCTCCCTTGACCCTGTAATTCAAGGAAATTTAACTACTAGGTTTAAGGAATTTATGCCCTTACAATTGAATGACCTTTAATTACAAGCTTATTACTAACTTGACCATGTTTATGTATCCAACTTTTTTACCTTGTAATGAACTTTAATAACAAACTTATTAACAACTCAACCATGTTTATGTATCTACTTTTCTTTTTTTTACCTTCTGATGAAAAATGTTGAACAAAAACGTTTGTTTTTAACCAAAATTATCTTGTTTTACAATGGTACATTCAATGTTTAGCGATTGTAAAACATGGTTCCAACATAGATATAGATATTTATCTAAAATACATTGAACTCTAATTATAAAAATAGGAAAACAAATTCCGTTTAAGTTGATAAATTTCTAAAATTTCTGTAATAAGAAATATATAAACATTTAATTGTATATTTATAGTTAGTATGTTATGACTAAATAAGCTGAACTCACATTTCATTTCGCAATTTTTCTAATGGTTAAAATAGCCTTAATGGTCCGTTGAAGTTTGTGAGTAAAAACCTTAAAGAACCGTGAAAAAAGTAGACATGACACCACCTACAAGGAACAGTGTTAAATCCATTATTATTGGAACGTACCAGGGTTGTTGGCCCGAAAACGAATAGCAGCCCAGCCGTTGACGGGCACGCCTACGGTGTTTCGGCGTGGTGGATCAAGCAAATTGTATGTTGTCAAGGGATGAATCGCAGGATCGAAGTTGCCAAAACCTTGGCCAACAACGTAGAAATCATGGCCATGCAGATGCATGGGGTGGTTCTCTGCTGTAACAACGCTGGTTCCCTGCATCACCACCTCCACCACCTCTCCCAAATTCAGCACCCTCACCTTCGTTGCCGATTCAGGATTCCACTTTCCTGATCCGTCGTCGCTCCAGTTTGCCATCGTGTAGTCGAATCTCTGCACTGGCATGTCTGGGAAATCGGTTGTGAACACCTTCTCTCTGCTTCCCTGGTACGCTGCCTGCAAAACTGAATTCCTGATCATCCAGACTCGTCAGTACATGATTATTAACGATAATACTTGTTTTTTGCTTTCTTTAAGAGTTTAGATTTTGTATTTTGATGTAAATCCTTGAAAACTCATGTTACATGTATCCCTGCAACACCCAATTTGTCGGTCCAAATTATTAATGCTTGCTTTTTTTTTATTTTAGTATTAGAATCTGTGTTCAAGGTAAATCCCTCGCAAATTTGTCTTTGAATGTGAATCCCAACAAGGCTTCTGAAACTACGTGCACCGTTCTGGAGGACAGCTTAGCTAGTGGTAAAATTTATTAAAAATTTTGAATTTAGATGTAATAACCTTTCTTAGTGGTTTTTGTTTCCCAGAATTGCAGTGTATTTTGTTGCCCTGTTCCTATTACTAGGAATTCCCTAGCGTAATGGCGTCACCGGTACCCTCTGTTGCAATGATATTTCTTTATTTTACCCTTGTAATTTTCTCGTTTGTTCCATTGTACCACTTTAATCTTTGTGATGGGGGTTCTTCTCTGATTTTTTATGTGTACTTGTGCCGAGTCTGTTTCCTTTCCGTAATTGAACTGTATTTTCTTTAAAAAAAAGTGTCTAATTATTCAAGACAATCTCATAAGCCATGGTTTAAAAGAGATTCTTGAATTCAAACCGCACACCAAATACACGTGATGGATGCAGCAAAATACATACCTATAAATAAAAAGGCCCCGCCCGGGGTTCCTAGCATGGTCGTTTACCAATAAAAATTTTCGTAGGCCTGAATATCGTCCACGATCCAATTTCTAAAGATGTTGTGAAATTCAAATTTAAAAAAGCAACAAATACGCACTTTATAAGTACTGAGCGACCGTAACGAGGAGTGGGTGAGAGTGGATACGCACGTGGTGGGCATGAGAAACGAGACGTTGTTGATGCCGGCGATGAAGCGGCGTCCGTTGGGCCCACTGCAGGGTGTGGGCCCGGTGCAGGGGCGCAGGCCCAGGCCAACGGTGACGACCATATGGAGGTCAGCGTTGACCGAGGGTTGACCGACCCTGTCGTGACCTCGCAAGGCTGCCGTGAAGGCGGTGACGGCGGGCGTGTCATTGTATGGTGGCATGATGGGCATGAGCGGCACACTTGCTCCATCATCACCATCGCCGCCATCATCATCATCATCATCATCATGATGAGTGTAATTATAGCGGAGGATGGCGGTGGCCGTGGTATTGATGAAAGGCACGGCAGATGACGAAGCATAGGCCTGGGCTGCCATGTAGAATTGTTGTGTTGTGGTGGAGGCGGAGGCGGAGGCGCAGGCAACGAAGATGACGTCCGTGGTTTGACCTGGAGCCAGAATGAGGAGGTCCGTGGTGAAGGGCCGCACGTAGGAGGCGTCCACGGCTACCACTTGCAGGTCATGGTTGGCCAGCCTGAAGAAGAGGTGCGTGTTCATGGCCCCGTTTATGATCCTTAGCAGGTATCTCTCTCCCGCCTTCACCGTCAATCCCCACGTGTCTGCCATGCACACGCACGCACGCACGTTGTAGTCGCCAAAATTGTTTTTCAATCTTATCATTAAATAAATATTAGAGGCTATTACTAGTAGTGCCATCCCACCAGGCTTCGTGCTCGTTCTAGCGGGGAGTTAGAGAGGCGCTAGGTTTTTATTCCTAATTTCCTTCCCTTTTTTTTTTTTTGGTTTTCTTTTGGGTGGCTTTGAAGATAAACTGTATGATCTCAAAAGCAAATACCTTACTGTTATTATTTTTTAATTTAATTAAAAATGTTAAAAGGTAGCTGTCATGGTAGGAAAATATAATCATAAATTTTGATGAAAGGAGTATTCATGAGAGAACATTTTTGTTTGCTATGTGATTTCTAATTACATTAACCCTTTCATGTAAGCTAAGGATTTGATAATGATTTTTTATAGATATCTATTTACATCTATATGGATGGAAATTCCTTTAGATTCATGTTATACCTTTGAAAGGGATATTGTCTCTTGAATTGAGCTAATCAAGCATTTTGAAACCCTAGCTATTACTAGTGGTTCTTGTATCATGCAATATATGATTAAGGTGGATCTTGATTCGCTCAAGCAAGAAAGTCTTTTATGTGCTAGCAGAATTGATTATGTGTACAAGGTTGTTTATTATGATCTTTCAAAGTCATGTCACTATTGTGATCAAGAGGGTCATATGTTTGATTCATATCCTTTTATGCTACAAAAAAGGACTATGCAAGCGCATAACCACCAAGCTATTATAAACACTACTAAGGTTTCTTCTACAAATGTTGTAGATCTTACTAAAGTTTTTTCTACAAATGCTGTAGATCCTACAACAATTTCTTTTATTGATGTTTCAACACTAAGCCCAAACTTTTCTTTTTTAACTATTTAACAAAATGTACTTTTGAGAAAGGTTCCAATCAAATTAATTTCAAAAAATTCTTTAATGACTAAAGGGAAACAAATATTTATTCCTAAGATCTCACAAAAACATGTTGATTTGGATGATTTCCATATGGTTCTTCATAGTAAAAAAACATTGAAGAAGTCTATCTATTAATGATTACATGCCAAATCTTCAAAATAGATAGCATGTTCAAGATATTTTAACTACTAATAATTTGTTTGTAACTATTGATCAAGATATGGAGATAATATCTTCTGATAATGCTGATTCTATTGACAAAGTAGAGGCCTCCTTCCCCTCTAGCCAATGTTAATCTTTTCATGGAATGTCAAGGGAGGTTCTTTAAGATTCAGGATAAAAACCTAAAAAGGTATCCCCAAAACCCTTAAGCCTTTCCTTTTTGTGGATCTAGAATTTCTCCTCTTTGTAGTACTCCTATGCATTTGTTCTTTAAATTTTTATTTTTAATATGTATATTTTTGGGGATCCAACACCCATGTCATACCTTACACCAAGACTTAGCAAAGGAAGAACCTATAGGAAGAGAACTTAATGAGACTTTAACCAAGGCAAGTACAAAGAACACTACAAAGAACATGCATGGTGACACCAATACCTCTTTGGTCTAAAGTGTGTAGTTATATATGTCTATTATAAAATTGAGTTCAAATGTAGCTTTTCAAAGAGGGGGGATGCAAAGAAGGGAGGAAAATAGTAAGCTGGAGCCCCAACTCTTCTTGGAATAGCTAAGTTGATTAAGTTTTTAATTTGTAAGGGTAAATAGCTCAAAATTCATGATAAAGAAAAACACATAAACTATATATAATACAAATAACATTAAAGAGTACACATTTAACATAAGTAAGATATTATAGTTACAAATTTAGTTCATTTGTTTAATATGTTACAAAGAACGCTCAGTACCTTTCTTAGAAAATGTTTTCAAAGCCTATAGTATGTTCATTTCAACCATTCCATAAATCAAGAAATCTACAAAGAAAGTAAAATTTCAATAAAAGTTAATGTTACGTCCACTTCAAACATGTTCCAACGAGTTCTCTACTGCTTTGTAGGAATTGCAACTTCAAACAGGTTCTAACGAGTTCCCAGTTGTGAATACAGAAAAACGAATTTAATTAATTGAGGAAGTTACCTGCAGCAGAGCAAGGATACAAAGCCCCTGGCTGGCCATTGATGGTGAGAGCATCGGAGATGTTGGGGCCTCCTCCGGTTTGCAGAGCAGCAGCAATGACATCCATGGGATTAGCATTCCACCATTCTCCCAGAAGTAGAACAGCCTCACCATGAGGCTGTGAGTAAGGAGGAGAAACATTAGGCTTGGGTCGGATAACAATGGCTCCATGAACTGTAGCTCTCAACCATGAAACATGGGCATGCCACCACAGAGTACCCTCCTGCTCCTCCACCCTGAATCTGTAGGTGTATCTGCCTCCTGGCATGATTGGGCATTGTGTTATGTACTCTGATCCATCTGCCCATGCACTCCTCACCTGCCTTATGCCATGCCTGTAATGAAATGCAGCCTATTTTAATATTTTACTTTCTGATAAAATGAAAATGAACAGATTTACATAGATCTATGTTTTTTTTTCCTTTTTGTTGCAACAAAGTTAAAACATTGATGATGCAAACTGAAAGATTTGCAGATTAGATAGTGAGCCTGATAGCTACCAAATAAACCTAATGTTTGTTAGGTTACTGATTTGAGTACCAGTGGATGGTGGCATTGTAAGGGCAGTTGTTGATTACTGTGACAGTAACAAACTGGCCGTCCTGCAGGTGCAAGGTGGGCCCCGGAAGCATCCCATTGACCGTAACCACCTGCTGCACTCGGCATAGCCTCTGCACCGAAGTAACTTCCAACTGCCCACAAACACAAATCAAAACTAATTAATATTGAAATTAATGATACTGCAAGATGGTCAGAGCATCAGTGCTTTGGGAAAATCGGGTGTGTTTTGCAGGAA
This sequence comes from Gnetum montanum, assembly GCA_015680685.1. Taxonomy (NCBI): domain Eukaryota; kingdom Viridiplantae; phylum Streptophyta; class Gnetopsida; order Gnetales; family Gnetaceae; genus Gnetum; species Gnetum montanum. The sequence goes on along the minus strand of MNCI01002119.1, from coordinate 764,431 downwards.
AGAATGTTGGAATTTTCAATTTTTCCTGCTTGCAGTTCAGTCAATTAGTGTATGGTGAAAACTCTTTCCGGTCCATTTAAAATAACAAATTGAAGGAAATGATATACATTGTTATAAGCCCTTTTAGGAACATAACTGCAATTTACTTAATTATAAGTCAAGGTAAGATTTTAAGGTCTATGCTTTTATGCTGATTTAATATGGTTATGTATATCATGGTTAAGTTTTAAAGGACAGGGAGGCATTGTTATATTCCTTTCTTTCAAGTTCTGACATCCTTCTAAGTTCTAAGGGGTATGTTGATCCGCTGATCTAATACTTGGATTTAATATCTGAATGTACTGTATTAGACTACATGTATTAGGTCCACATATAGCTTCAATTGGAACACCCCACTGCAATTCAAAAGCAATGTAGCTATATTTCATTTTAAAAGCAATGTAGCTATATTTCATTTTAAAGGAAAATTGTACTAGCATTTTCAAGGTGAATGAGCATGGTAAACAACAAAATTATGGACACAAGTTTTGCCAACAAGATGATCTGGTTAATCAAGCTTCATTTTCTGTAGCTATATTTCATTTTAAAGGAAAATTGTACTAGCATTTTCAAGGTGAATGAGCATGGTAAACAACAAAATTATGGACACAAGTTTTGCAGAAAGATAATCTGGTTAATCAAGCTTCATTTTCTGTAGCTATATTTCATTTTAAAGGAAAATTGTACCAGCAGTTTCAAGGTGAATGAGCATGGTAAACAACAAAATTATGGACACAAGCTGGTTAATCAAGCTTCATTTTCAGAACGATTATGTTCAATACGGATTAACATTTCTAAGATATTCGCCCTTTTACTGTTGCAAACAAGATTCATTACTAAGGAACCCCGTCTGTTTACGATGACTTCGAAAAACTAAAGTAAATAAGAAAAAGAAAAGACCCAAGTAAAGATAATTACATTGAAAACATAGTGAATGGGCTGGACTGTAGCAGAGGAGGAAGAGGAAGCCTTGTAATGGATGTGGAGCAAATACCAAACTGCAGCCACTGCAACGAAGAGAGCAACAATGAGGACAATTAACAGAGCTTTGCTTTTGCATAATGGCTGTGTAGTCTCCTCTGGCGTCCCCATCTTCACACTATTGATGTTCTTGATGTTGAGGTTGGGTGTTGGATGCCCTTAATTCAAGTTAAAGCTATTGGCCAAACCTAACTGCAAATTTTAAAATACCAAATCTAGATGCCACTTTTTTGTCTGCTTACAGTAGCATAACAGCTAGGTTCAACCACTCCAATGTTTCGCTCACCAAAAACTTTTGTATTTAAACAGATTCCGTGCTGCATTAGCTTTTACGGGCCTTTTGCAGTGTCAACAAGTGAAATGGACATGGTTCAGCAATTCATAGGGTCGTTAGTGTGGTTGAAGTTCAGTTGGAAAAAATCTACGGAGTATGCGGTGTTATAATATGCTACATTTTTTATTATTCTTTCAGAGATCGTTAAGAACTTAAAAGAAACATGGTAAGCAAGCCTGATCATTGTGAGATTGCGTTCAATTATTAAATTAGAGTTGCATCGTTGGATTAATAGCAGGTACGGTGTCAAAATTTGTATAAGGGAAAGTTAGGTTAATTAGGTGTGTTCCGTTGGAACTGAACTTTTTCTAAACTTAAATATAGTAGGGTTGAGGCTCCTAACCATCAGCCTATTTTAAAATACAACTTCAAAGGGGAGAAAAACTTCTCAAAGGACACGGTCATATTGTTTTCGTAGTTGGGGACCAGGCTACTATAATTAGTGATGTCTCTTATCTGATCACGAGTCCAATTAGGTAATGCAAAATTTTACCTTCGCTGGTCCAGTAATAAATCACTTCGGTCTCCAATAACAAACATCTAAACTTCTTAAGATCAAAAAAATTGCAATCAGTAAATAATGTTCCTTTTCTTGAAAAATTCTGTAATCCTCGTAATATTTTAGTGAATCCCTTATTCTCAGATTGCATATTGGATTTCTTATTATGCTTCTCATATATGTAAAACTCATTGATACTCAAAATGGGAAATTCCCAGCTTAAAAGATACCTGGACAATTTTTTTCAAAGCTTCTGGCAAATATTCTTGGAAGGCATGTATTATATGTCCATAATGATTTTCCATTGATACAGTCGAAGCTTCCAAATTCACAATGATCACTGAACAGCTATGCCATAAAAAAAAATAAAAATTCTTAGGATTTCTTTTGCTTCAAATTTCAAACCTCTTTAGCGCTGCTATTCTATCGAGTGCCAAATATAATTTAGCGACATTTATACATGCTCGCACCTATTACAATATTTGGATAGCGAAAATTTGTTTTCTTAAGGAAATGACAGTTCTTGCGTTCTGGGTCTTCAATCCAGACTAAAAACATTAATAGTCTTATAAATTGTTTCAAGGAGATCTAAGTTTAACGCCCACAATCCTATAGCTCTTAAAGTTCAAGGCAATCCAACCATTACCATCATCTTAAAGCATAGCACCTGCTGCCAACGTCTTCCATTATTATTATTTGTTGTGCAATCGTTTGTTACAATAAATCGACGGGGAAAGAAACTAGAATTGAAGAGAATTTTGTAAAAACTTTCTAGAAAACAGAAAAAGAAAAAAGAAATACATGGGTATATCAAAAAAAAAAAAATCTTCAATTTGTGGTCTTCAAAAAGTACATTTGCCAGAACAAGAATATCACAAAAATTATCCTACAACATTGGGTAATGCAGTATCCAGCCCATACCTTGTTTATGGTAGCTCCAAATGGGGTTGAATTTATAAAAAAATTCAGGTTTTTCCAGAAGATGTTAGACAACCCCAAGTTTTAAACTTTTGCGCTAGGTCTGTAACATATTCACCAATCTCATGCAGAACTAATATCCCGTCATCAAAGAATTATTTACAAAAATTAACATCAAGATAGAATTTTTTTTTTCAATCATTCTTGATGTCACTAAGATCAATCCTCTTCGTAACTCTCCTCTGACATCTTTGTCAACTCTTGCTGAATAAGTGCTGTTATATGATCTCTTTGGTTTGTGAGATCATGGTTAAATTGCTTTCCTAAAATATTGTACAGCCAAAAACATTAACTCAAAACAACAAACATCCAAATTCTTCTGCAAGTAAAACAATGCCTAAAGTAATATTTACCTAAATGATTGACCACATCAGATAGTGTTGCCTGCAGAAATATGGATTCAACTTTGAGCACACCTCAACAAAATTCAATATAATAACCGTGCAAAAAAAAAACCAAACTCTAGAAATAAGCTTACGCTCTCAAAATCAACGTCACAGAGAAATTCTCTGATTGCGGAACAAAGCTGAAAATCAGTAGGCATGTCATTTTTAATTGGAATCGCCTCTGGATTAGCTATGCCTCTGGATTTCCTTACTGCATCTATGTTTCTAAACTCTGGATAAGCACATAAAATTAGCGATGAAAAATAATTAAATTTTATTTTAAATAAATTGCAGAAAAATTGGCATTCTCCCTAGCGAAGTTCACCTGGCATCTCCTCTTGTTCATTTTCATAAGGAAGATTATCTTCCAAAACTTCTCCTCTCAAGTAAAGATCAAATGGAATTTCTTCTTGATGACCGCTTTCAACAAAACCACCTTTTTCCAGCACTTCCTCTCCTGAATAAAAGTGATTTAGCATTTCTAATTTTATGATTGATTTCAACAGGACCGCCATCCCAAAAATTCTAATTCACCTGGCATGTCTTCTGGATTTTGAAGCTGTAAAGGCCTTTTCCTTGGCCTTCCTCTACCTCTTTTTACGGCTTTAATAAAAACTTACGTCAGTCATGAAAATGACCCAGAAATTGAATTTGTAATACTCAGACAAAAATAGACATTGCATTACTTGGTGATGTAATTTATCTGGTATCTCCCCTCGATATTTGTTTTCAATAATAACATAATTCACCGAACTTTTAGTGTGCTGAAGCTCTGAAGGCCTTTTCCTTGGCCTTCCTCTACCTCTTTTAACCCCTTTCGGTTCTCCAACAAAAAATAAAAATAAAAAAATAAAAAAAATTCAATAGATAAACAAATAATAAAATAACATAACATAAGGCACAAAGAGAAATAGCGGCAGTCGTGAAAATAAACTAGAAATTAAACTCACAATACTCGGACAAAAATAAAATTGCATTATATGCTTTGGTGATAGAATTCACCTGTAATGATCTCTGAAACTTTTTTCCCTCCACAATGAAGAGGGCCACCGTTAGCTTCATATTGAAAATCTGGCCTATTATATATTCTTGGTCTACCTCGACTTCTCTTTATGTCTTTTTAAATAAGAACAAAATTAAAGGATTTTCGATACCATATCAACACATGAATGCCATTATTAAACGAATTTATTCTCTAATTATATAAAAAAACCCACCAGCAATTTCATTTTTCTGTTCAAATTCAGGTACCCTTTGAGCAAATTCCTCCATGTTCCTAAGGGTTGTAGAAGTTGTATCATCTTCTACCTGGTCGAACTCTTCTTGATTACTAGTCCCAAAGTAATCCTGATGTGCACCAATAGTTCTTGAAGACTCAATTTGATCCATGGAACCAGATGATCCGCCAGGGTCTTGCAACAGCTAAGGTATCATAACAAAGATATTGTTCAGTCAAAAGATGGTTGTCAAAGGTAATTACAAGAAAATAAACTGCTTCATGTAAAATTTTAAAGTGAGATTTATAGTTGCAGGGCTTAGCTGAATGCAAGAAACATCAAAATGCATTATAATTTATACATACATAAAAATTAACCCAGAGTTGCTGGATGTTATATTCTGGTTAACAGTCTACCAAAACGTCATGTTGGCTATATGGCCTGGGGGAAAATATAGTTATAATTTCAACAACCACTCACAAAACTTGACTCATTATTATGGCAGGAGAAACCAAAATTAATGAAAAGTCTTATACTATTTTGTTTGAAATATACTCAAATAACATTAATAGAAAGCTTTTAAAGTTTTGAATAAGTTGTTGGAACAGGAAGTAAGCTATATGCTAGCATTTTTACCTTACAACCATACAATGATACCTCCAGTGTAACTTGAACTTACAACCTATTTGCCCACAAAGCAATGAGCTTACCAATTTAGTTATACTTTCATTGACAGTTTTGGTTAACGATTTTAGGTTCCATGATTTAAAGGTTAAAACACCAGGTATTATTTATGTATACACAAAACTGGAAAAAGAAATAGTTTCTGTTTTTAATTCTTTGTCAACAATTATAGACGTAGGACTGCGTGCTATCGTACACAATTATTAAAAAAAACTGCATATGCATATCTTTCAACTACTTGCATTGACAATTTTAGCCAACCTCATTTGGTTAGGACAAGGCTAAGATGATGCTCATGATAACAATTTGCATGATTGATTCCTGTTCACCTGGTTAAGGTGGTCACTTTTATATAAGTAATTTCTTCCAGGAAACAAAGAAATATTTTAGTAATGACAAAATAGTAGCCACCTGTATAGCTGCATTGACAAAAATGTCTTTGCGCCGTCTTCCTCGCTTCCGCTTCACCTATTTCAATTTTAGTTCATTATTAGTAAAAAATTTAAAATTAAAACATAATAATGGGGTAACTTCGTAAATAACTACTCTGGACAGCTAGTTGTATCTTATTTTATTTTATCACTAAATAGCATTTTTTCCTTGCTAGGACACTGCCTACTTTATTGAAAAGAGATTTTCCCCAGCCCAGTTGAAGTAGTATGGGATGATGGAGACTTACCCCATGCTCATTTTCAACGTTCACGTAGGATGTTATGTAATAAGGAGCTTTAAGAAAATCCAGTAGTCCAAGTGCCAGGTCTTCCTGTAATCAAACAAAGTTTGATGCATGCATGAAAATTTTAATCTTAACATATATACTATTCTAATCTTTCCATCTTAAATATTGTGAGTAACAAATTTCTGCTACCTTGTTTCCAGAATACTTGGGAACATCAAGTTCTAAGAAGTTGCAAACTTCAGCCAATTCCTCTTTGGAAATATTATAAATTCTTTCTATAAGTTTTTGTCCAACCTGTGTAGAGTTAACAAAACACTAGAAATCACATATCATGCCATCTCAGTTACTCAGTACAAGCTGTCAAAAATGCAATGCATTCTCCATGGGATTGTCAAAGAGATTTAAGAAACAGAAAAACAGAATTGCAGCCTCTTAAATGTCAGGCTAAATTTGACAAATCGAACTCCTGAACTCATTGAAAAAAAACATTACCTTGCTATCATTGCACAAAAAACCTGAGAACTCTAAAATATCATACTTCCTGCTTGCAGTCTGCACTACAAAAAAATTATGAGCCTGTTTAGTTTAACGCACCATGAAAAGGAAAATGACATTCAGAAACAATAAAAATGGTATTAAAAGAGAGACTTTCTAATGACCAACATTTTTAGAAAGAAATACTGGTAAGTAGAGGATATGTGACAAAAAGAAAACTATGCATATTCTCTATTCAATGATATGCACCACATCTCACACAATTACCGGAGTTCAAGTTATAGCAACGATATTTTTTTTAAAAGCAGTTTGTAAAAATTACATAAACAGATGACCAAAAACACATTTTTGGACAAGACAGGATGACGGAAAACTTTATAACACAGGAAAAAACACAAAAAATCCCAAAGGTATCCCTCAATTTATCCAAGCAAATGATCATATCAATGGCATGAATGACGGTTTAAACAGAGTTATTGCCCTATGTCAACTTTGCATATAAAATTACGTGGAACTTATCTATTTATGTTTGGGTGCTAGATTAGATATGTTGGGCATTCAGAGAATTATATGCCTAATCAAATATCAACTCATATAAGATAGAAGAACAATAAAGAATTGAGACTAACATCAGGTACAACTGTCTCTTTGCTCTTGCAATAGTTCAGATTCATATTGTCATTGTCAAGGATAACCAAAAGGCATAAGAAATCTCAGTTTTATCAAGGCCTCGATTGAACCTGTTCATCATACACGTAACACAACAATGTTAAATGCTTTTTTATTGAATATTTTAGTACATGAAGATGGTCCCATCAATACTTTCTGGTGGTGTGCAGGTGTCACAGGAATCATAAGTTAGTGATGCAATGTATATCAGATTTCTGGGCATTGCATCAATGATGTTTTCAACTTTCTTCAACACTATGTTGAGATATTGTAACTGTCCAACAAATCCTTTGTGATTTCCTGGACGTAATAAAAACTTCCAGTTTCCAGTATTTTATATTTTTAATTTCCCATGTATCACATTTTATAACACTAATCTATTAAAATAATTGAAAAAAAGTTTAAAACTCTTTATGTATGAATTTGTACACACAATAAAACAATACATGTGCCTATATATATACACTAACTGCATGCTAATGAATCTTCCAGGGTGAGCTGAAACCATAAGAAGAGTGTCGTAATCCTCTGCCTCTCCAATTGTGCATTTCAACAATTTCCAAATATTATTGTTTTTGTTTTGGGTTATGAATTAAATTCCACCTCAACAATTTCATATTGTGCTTATCAATGCAGGCAAACAAAGCGAACCAGACCATTTGTCTCATTTAAGCTAAGGAATATGAACAGACAATATGCAAAAGCTCATCAGAATGAGAATATCGTATATGACGTTGCAAATAATGAGTAGCAAATAAGCAGCATAATATTTAGTATAAGAATGGAGAGGACTTCAGGACACTGGATAATTCAGATACTTTTGGTAATACCTTTACAAGCTTTCCATAAAGAATGGAATGGAGTAGTTTGATAATGTGGTCGTTTTGGCATTTTTTGGACACTTTGTATGCCACTGTATTAAAACAAAAACAAAAACTTGACTTAGAACTATTTTTTAAACACTGCCAAAATTAACTTCTTGAAGAGAGAGAAACCGAAAAAAAAAACAAGAAAAAGAAAAAGAAACACAGAATATTTTCAGTATCGAAGAAAAGAACACATCTTCCATCATTGCATTCAACTGCTAGAACAGAGATAAAAAATTTGAAAAATGTCCGCCTTACATTCACATTTTTGTTCATTAAATTTCCGATCATCTAACTGAAATGAATCACATTAACAAAATTACCATTCATAAAATAGAAAACATATTGAACAGTATTGTACATTTGTAATCAAATTAAAATGAAAACCATACTGTAGGGATCAACTCTAGAGGAATCTTTAACTTTAAGCCAAGTAGCTAAAGACAAAGAATTCAAAATAACAAACTCATCTCTCAAGAGCGGCAAAGAAATTAGAAAACAAAGCTGCTGAACTGTTTATTTAACTACAGGGAAAAATAATTGGATCATTATGAAATCAAACAGGTTAAGGAGGCCCTGGTTTCTTCCATCTTTACAGTTACACCAAACTTTTTATGCTGGTAACATGAACACTGAAGTTAATCTTCGTCAGCACTTCAACATCTGCTCCTGGATAGATCAAACTCTTGTTCTGTTTTCGGAAAGCTCACTAGAACAGTTAATGAAACTAGGTTTGATTTTAGAGCTATAATTCAATCCCTGATTCTGAAACGTGGAGTAATAAAATAGACAATATCCCATCAACAAAAGCATGCCAGGTTTAAAAAACACAGTGAACATAAAATATGTTCAAGAAAGCTTGCAAACACAAAACTGTGAAGCTTTTATGAGTTTTATGGTATGTTTGAAGGGTGGAGGAAACATCAGTATTTTACTCACAGTTGGGAATATACTTGAAAGCCATTCCATTTCCCTGCACCATTTCCAAAGAATTAAACAAACCAACAAAAACATTAGTACGTTAAAAAAGGCAGCTACTCCTACAAATCTGCTAAAATCTTCTGTACATAACTGCAGAAGCCTGAAACTGCTATCTGACAACATTTCATGCAGAGAATCTTACAGCACATTAGATTCATAAATCAAAGCTCGGAATGCAGAGTAGAAAACATGTCAACGAAAACATTTTAAATAAAAATGCTGAGCAGTGTCCAACGTAAAAAAACCATCAAACTACAAACCAAATGTCATCAGATACCTTTTGGATCACAGCATATCTGGGTTTGGAGGACGTTATTGTGGCCATAAAACGGTCCACAGACTTCCTTTCTCGAGAACTAGTCCTATTTGGTTCAGTCCTCATCATTGCCATGGCTGTATGGAAGCTCTTTGGTTTTCTGCCTCGCTTCTTCTTCATTTGAGAGCCCTGCACAGCGCTACTCTCCATAATTTCTGATTCAGCAGAGGCTAAATCACAAGCCCACAAACCAGAAACCGCACAAAAGTTGCAGAGAAACTGCCTGACAATCCAAACCCGCCGAAAATCCAAAACCCAACAATCCTGTCAAAGGAAAGTCTGCAAAAACACGGTGCCACGGAATTTGGAGGCTTAGCTTTCATGTACTTGGTAAGCCATGCAGTTGATATACTGTAACAGGAAGAGGACGCTCCTAGGAATTTCAGAGTAGCAGCAAATTAGCAAATGTAGGGAGAAAAGCAAATGAGAATTGGGCAATCACCACAAATTCCAATTCCCATAATTCACATATTATTGTTCTTGTCAGAGTTCCCATGCATTAGGGAGAAAAGCCAATGAGAATTGGGCAATCACCACAAATTCCAATTCCCATAATTCACATATTCTTGTTCTTGTCAGAGTTCCCATGCATTCATGATTACTGCTTCTTCAAACTGCTTTAAAAAATTATTCAACTCAAACAAACTATAAGTGCAGTGCCGTGCTGGCATGCATTTTATTTTGTTTATTATTTTAAGCACACTGCAGCCAGGCTGAGGGCCTCAGGCACAACATTTGACTATAAATTCTAATCCACTGAGAGAGGGCTTTTTGAATACGAAACTTATTTTGGGAAACTGTTTCACTGCCTTTGCTGTTGATTTGCTGAAGCACACGGATTCTTGGCCTGTCAGGCAAATCAAGTAAGGATGAGCTCAGCCCTGATGCTAAAAGAGAAAAGACTATCCACAAACCCACAATCCGGACTTGCTCAGACAAGCAACTTTTGTAGTATGGTTATTATGGTCTACTGTTCTTCCTTTCGGAACGTTTTCTAACCAAAGAGTCTCAGATCAACTCCGGACCTGACTCAGCATCACTGTTTGTGAAACACTCTAATCGAACGTTTCTTTACTGGGTTCCTGAACAACCACATCATATAAGCTCTCCTGAGAAAGCTTAAGCAATCAAATAGAAATTTTTACACGATTGTGGGGATTATCTGCGTTTTTTTAACTGCAAGTTGTTAATTTGCTTGCGTGGATTCAGAGAGGAAAAGAGAGACTGGTACGCTTCTGTAACTTCTTGTATGCGAAGCTGAAGCCGAAATTTGAGTCATAATCCAATCCAAAACCGTTAACGATTTTCGAAAGATAGTGGAAGCCGAAATTTGAGAAAGTCAAGACCTGTACCACTTGACTAGCAAGTTATTGTTAAATTTCTAATATAGACTTTTTCATTTTTAAGTTTGGGTTAAATTTCTAATAGACTTTTTCATTTTTAAGTTTGGGTTCCATGGTTAGGTTATTAGTTATAGCTCCATAAGTTCTATTCCAATGGACAATATTAAGTTATAAATAAATTTCTATCAAAGTATCATAGTGTAAATGTTATGTTTTTTATCCCTCTAAGTCTAATCCCACATCACACCCTTCGACAGAACATACACAAAAACTAAATAAAACAATATGATCTAACATATAAAAAAGTAACAAAAACTAAATAAAACAATATGATCTAACATATAAAAAAGTAACAAAAACTAAATAAAACAATATGATCTAACATATAAAAAAGTAACATGTGAAATCAACACTTGCATACTAGATGAGGATGATCTACCCTCCATATTATTGCAATATGAATGCTAAATATTTATCATACATCTCTAAATTAAGGTTTGAATTTCAAAATGAAAATTCTAATAGACATGGTGTGGTGAAACATATGAATCTATGTATTCATTTATTACTTTCAACCAGGATTGGAAATTGATGACCAAGAGTGCTTGTCAAACAAAAAATATCTTAGAGTTAATTTCAAAGATTGCTCTTCAAATATGCAATGAATATTTGTTAAAGAAACCATTACTTATATGCAAAAAAGGCAAAAGTTTCAAACCAAAAATAATGAAAATCAAAAAACTTTTAAAGCAAAGCAACTTTGAAATATAAATTAAATCCAATCAGGAGAAGCTATTTTTCTTTCACTTTAGAAGCCAACAAAGGGGCAAAAAAATACACATAAAGGAAAAGGATCATCAAAATTAGGATAGCATATCTCTAAGGCTCTGGTTGGGCAAGTCCACAAATTAGGATAGCATATTCGAAGACAATTGACCCAAGGCTTGTTCGCTTAGGACAACACCCCCCCAAGCTAGCTTACCAACTAGAATGTAAGCCTATGATGAGTAGCTAGGTACCCCTACGCCCAACCATACGAATCACGGGCGTTCACATGCGACCCGGTCGAAGTCCGTAGACTGTAAGCACTTAACATATACCAGACTCTAACTAGTGAAACCTTTGGGTTAGAACAGTTGTTGTCCTCCTAATCTCACTTGCGAAGTTTTGATTACGATGGTTAAGTGAGATTAAGGCTAATGATTTTTATATCTTTTTGCATATCTTTTGGTGGCTAATTAAGGTATGAAGATTAAGGAATAAACTATTATCTAATCTATAATTATCCTTGCTTATACTCTAACTATTCCTAGCATAAGTATCCGATTCCATCTTTCGAGCACGTTTTGAGCATCTTGTAATATTTCTAGGTTACTAGACGTTAAGTGTCACTGGGCTTACCAAGTGTTTGATTTACGTTCGAGATGGTTGTACTTATGGCCTTAAAGAGCTACGAATGAACAATAGCGATTGAAATTATAATAACGAAAACTTAAGTAATTAACAAGTAACTAATAAAGCATAAACATATTAAACTATTAAATGCATAAAATAACTAAGTCCAAATGCTGCAAGGAATGCTTGAATAGTTCGTCTTTATTGTCGTCACGCAAATGGGCTCAGATACATCAATGCTCGAATAAAGAGTCGATCACTTTTCTTACACCTGCTGTAGAAAAATATTCTATCTCTTGCGGGAACAAACTACAAGAGCTTCGCTACAACTAACTGAAAGATGTTTAAATGAGGCGGAAGGCCCTTTTATTTATAGGCCGAGATAGGTAGCTATGTAAACGGGGCCACATCGACGTAGGAAGGCTATGTTAACATGCCCGTGTCGACGCGGCCGTGTATGCGCAACCTAGTCGACACATGACTTAATGACACTTCATCATACCCTCACGACTGAGCAAAAACTCGTCCTCGAGTTACTTTACAATTTGGAAGGTATGGATTCTTATTTACAACACACATGACTAAAACACATACATGACACACACATGACACAACATGAATTTGACCAAGTTCCTGAGTTACAAAGGAGGAAAAATTACAAAAATGGCAGTGTTTAGAGACAAAATTGAACACCTTGTTGGTCCTGGAGCCTCTACTGTGTAGGATGATGCACAAAATTGCTGGAGAAGATGACATCGTTCTAGAGGGCAGTGGTTCTGACAGACCTTCTCTAGCCTTTGGCCCATGCGTTGGTGGCAGCACAAATGATGGTTGCCTTGCGGTAGCTGCAACTTCTGGAGGTAGCCAGAAAGCCTCCAAGAGAGCCCTTATCTTTTCTTCTTTGCTTCTGGGGTCGTTCATGGTCCAAGCAGCTTCTCCAATGTGTGCTAAAACTGGAACTTCCCAAGGGCATGGCAACACCAGAAAGAGTTCTTTTAAGTTGACAAACCAGGCTATGAATTGCTTGCATTTGACGTCAAATGCCTGGATTGATGCTTGCAACTACTAGTAGTCATTCATTCTTCGGGCCAGGTCCTCTGCGACTGTACGTTGTCCTTCAAAGCTTGGGCGGAGGACCTCGAGTTCTGCGTTTGCTATTGCCAGCTTTTGTTTTGTCACCTTGTGCACCTGGAACTCTCCCTCGTATAGTGAATACAAGGCAACCACTTACTTTTCTAACTTTGACAGCGGTCTCCCAGCTGTGAGCATAACCAGGTTTGCATATCGAAGGTTGGCCAACTCCATGTATTCTGTCATCTCCTCAATTTGCAGCTCCTTTAGGCAGATTTTCACTTTGTTATAGGCATTCAACCCATCGAAGATAGAATGCCATACATTGCCTCCTTCTCGGAGCTGCTGTAGTGCTTGGTTCATCTTGGCTTTGGAGACTTGAATGTGCTTCTCATTTACCTCCTTCTGCAATACCACTTGGTCCTTGTAATGATTTTTGACTTTTTCAAATTTCAAGGCCTCGTTCTTCCAAGCGACAATTTCGTTTGTAGACTTCTGTCGTAATGCCCGAACCTCCTCCATTGACAGATTTCAATTTTCAGTAGCCAACCTTCTTATGTCAGCGTTCACCCTGGCTAGCTCCTCCTGCTGTTGGTGGATGAAAGTTTTCATGTGTTCGTTCTCTGCACCAACATTACGCAGGCGATGAACCTCCGCAGTCAACCGTACGTTCTCCTCCCGAACCTCTGCCAAGTCCTTCTCTAAGTGATACGCTCAGGCATCTGCTATTAACTTGTCAAGGATTGCTATCTCCTGCACATCCTCAACAATCTGTAGTTTAAGCTGAAGCTGTTGAAAATTTTCATCTCTGGTGATTTTGCGGTTGAGGATGGTTGGATCGGCAAGCTAGGCTCTTAATTGGGCTACCTCAGTTGCCAAGCGCTGACAAGCGACTTGAGCAGCTTCAAGTTGCCCTTCCAAAAGAAGGCTCTTGCCCCTTGCTGAGAGCAACTTTGATTGGGTTCCAGTAATCTTGTCCGAAAGGTCAAAGACATCCAGGAGCGGTTGCCCGGTTCCCACCAGTCAGTCCAACAACTCTTCATGTTGGGCTGCGTCAATCTAGCTATGCAAAGTTCCAGCAAACACCTGTACATCTTGTAGTCCATGAATGTTTGGTACATGTGCTATCGATGCATTGAGAGCAGTAGCGATTGTGTCAGCAACCACTTCGGCCGCAACTTCTTGTCCCTGGTGCTGCATCACCAGGACTGTCGTACCTTCACCATCTTCCAAGCAGACCGAGAAGGTAGCAGCATTCCTTGAGATTTCGGGAAATAACTGTTGGGTTGATGTTGATACATCTTGGATGCTTGGATCTGTTCTAGTTGAAACTTGTGCTCGAGTGGTGGGGAATATTGGCCCTGCCTTTTCAAGCAAGCTAACTAATTGAGCCACTTGCTCCAGGTGGCTCATGGCAGGGCGATAGACTAAAGGGTCTTCTCCTCCACCAGTCCTGCCAGATTGCTCTCGCTGGCTCGAGAGCATTTTCCGGATCTCGCAAATGTATTCTGCCGTTGTATGCGAGCTCGGCTGTGTTGTTTGTGGATGTGGTGGAGGTGGTTGCTGCTCTTCCTCTGTTTGTGTGGTGACAGGAGTTTTGTCTTTCATCATCTCTCGCCACGAGGCAATTGGGGCACACTGGATTACATCGTTGAAATATCGTGCTATCCCTACTCGTTTGCACAATTTTTGGATTAGGCAGGGAAATGGGAGAGCCCGTCTTCCATGTTCATTCTCAGCGAACCTTTTTTCAATCTTCAAAAACAACAGCTGTGGAAGACTCATGGGAAATTTCCCACTCAAGGCAACACATGCACTAGCGGAGAAGGCTATGATTTTGTTGGGTCTTACCGTTGGGTTCATATGGTAAGATGCAATCTTTGCATACACTCTCTCCATCATGGTTAGGGAGTCGAATTCCTTGCACTCTACCCCATAGCACCGTCGGGTCCATTGTGCCTTTACCTCTGGATCGGCCTGTTTTGGAATTTCTACCACATCTGCCCCAGTTTTGGGCAACCCCAGAGCCTGCACTATCGCCTTTGAAGAGTAAGAGACATAAATGTCTTTGATTCTTACTCTAGACCCTGGTTGCCGATTTGTCCAGAAGAGATAAGTTTCTCCTAAGTACCATTTACCACTGGTTGTGATGATTGGCCACATCAGAGAGTTCTGCAGTTGGAGCCTCACGTCTTCTGGCATGTTCTTGAGGAATGGTCCAAAATTTAGCTCTTGGAGGACCATCCGTTGCACCTCTCGTGGCGTGATAGCATCAAGGCAGGCTTGGGTTAGGGTGACCTCAAGCCGTGGTGCTATCCAAGGGGTCTCATCCTTGAGTGATTGCTTGCCAGGAATCTCCTCTTCGGGAATCTAATGACGAGATTTTATGTCAGGTCTATCACGAAAGGGCCCTGTTGCATGAGAGCCCTTCACATGCTCTAGTGGTTGCACACCTCGTCCCCTTCCTGTGTGTGGGCGCTTGTCCCTTGGTTGTGATGGTCCTTCGTCCCTTGGATGCCTTGGTTTGGGTGTCATCTGCAATCAAACATAACCACCCATTAGACCATTCATAAGTAACTTAAGATGGTCCGTATATACCTTCTTAGTTTGACCAAGTTATGTTTTTGGCATAGGCACATTGTTAAGTCTTCTGGAGTGTTAATTTATGGGTTAGGGTCAAAGTTTTCATAATTAACCAATGAATTAATTAATTAATTAATTACACATAGGCACATCCCCCCCACGACTGAGAGCATACCTCCAAGTGCAGAAAAGGAAAAGGATTCGGTTGATGCGGACTCGCGGTGGAATGTAGGTGCATTGGGAAAGGTTAGGAAAAAAAATGACAAAAACTCCCCTCAATTTGGGCTCCAAATGATGAAAAATGGCAAAGTGCGATGGGGTATATATAGGGGTTAGGTGCTGTGTCGACAGGGCCACGTATATGCGGCCGCGTATACGCAGTCATTGCGTCGACGGGGCCCTGTCGACGTAGGGGTGTTCACCCGTTGACCAACCCATATAAAGCCCGAAATGATGAATTTGAAACACCAAATTGAGGCAGTTGAAGCGCATGAGAGGCCCAAACATGGCTGAGGACATGAGAAAGGTAATTAAGATCGAAAAAGAGACAAAAAATAGGAGAATTGAACTCAAAAAGAACTCCGCGGGGAATAAATCGAGCGATGGGATCTGAAAACTAGTCAACCACGAAATCCAAAGGATGGGAAACTTAACAAGCGGAACCAAGGAAATGTAGGTGGGTCCTCCCCATAGCAGGCCATAGCCTTAGTAGCCCTCAACACTAGGGTCCATGGGCCCCAGGGCGAAGAAATGGTGTTGGCCAGGTAAGACTCCTACTCAAAAGATTCCGCCAAGGCATGGAAACCCACGAAAATCACGACGAACCTTCATGACATAAAAGAGGCAGTGAGGTGAGTTGTGGAGAGAACTAGGTGAAGAGAAAGAGATGAGAGAATGGTATTTCGATTGTCGGTCACATTAAACCCCATGTGTAAATGTGGTTAAGTGACCTGGTAGAACCGTTCCTGAGTTCAGACCCAAAACCATCCGCATTTAGTGACATCGCAGCAATAGACAAAGTCTCGGCCATCCCCTAAGGAAGCAAGAATGACCCCGTAGAGAACCACCACTCCGACAAACGTGAGAGGAAGGAAGTAGAACAGGACGAAGTTAGAGGGGACCAAGGAAGTTCCATAACTAGTACGATGGCCCATTAGAAGCGGTCTAAGGGGTGTGCTTTGAATTCCCACATAGTGATTTGATTTATTTTTTTTCTTTTTCGAGGGAACCACACCATGCAAAGAGCCATGCAGGTTCGCATGTATCTGACCAAGGGGTGTGCTTTGAATCCTAATGTTTTTGAATTTTTCAGTGAGGACCACACCATGCAAGGCCGAACTGCCCAGAAGCTTCCATGGAAAGGACGTGGAGCGGTAGGAAATTTGTAAGGACATAACAACAAACTCAGGGGTAGAATAGAACAACGAATATTGCATTCCCCTTGAAGTCACACCCGATTCAAACCAATGGGTCATCCCCTAATCTGGGAACCACACAAGTCACACATTAATTAAAATGTTGTTAAGGTAAGGGGTTGCATGTGCTTAACAGAAGGAAAATCATGGAGTGGGTGAATGGGTGGATGACGTGAACTCACTGCCGATTTTATGAGCAGAAAGTAGACGTAAAGTTCAAAAAAGAACCATGTGAGGGCAGAAACTAGACAACTAGGTGGACGAGTACACATTACCCATCACAACGAAAACCATCCATGCTAGACATTTGAAGACAACAAGATGATGAATTAGCAATTACGTGAAAAATTAAAATATTCACAAAGAAATGAAAAATAAGTAAAGAAAGGAAAATTGTACAAAGAATTTACAAACGTATAAATGATGGTGAAAAAAAAGGTGTAAAACAAAAAATGACAAAACGGTGAGGGGTGTAGTGGAATAGGTCAGCAGGGATGACGGTCTCCCCCATGACTGGGTGGAAAGGAGGAGACATGAAAAATGGAGCGTGGCTAACTTGGCGATGACAAGGTGGTTGCACTGGTTGAGTGGAGCTCGCGGAAAGGTTTCAGTTGTTGGTGGTTGACTAACTATGTTTTGGTGGGGTCTGTAGGTTTGTGGATGAGCAAGGCCCCGGATGGGAAGGTTTCAGAGACAATGTAAGGTCCCTCCCACAATGTTTGAAACTTGGTCGGTTGGGATATGTGTGAGGGGTTCCAATACAACACCTTGTCTCCACATCTAAACGTGACCTTCCGAATCCTAAGATCGTGTCATTTTTTGTTGTAGGCCTTGTGGATCTCATTGGAGGATAGGGCCACTAGTCGATTCTCATCTAGCACACTTAGATTGATCAGTCGTTCACGTTGTGCTAGTGGTAGGTCAAGGCCTAAGTCATTGGCGGTGGATAGTGTGCGAAGTTTGGCCTGAATGGGAAGTGTTGGCAACTTTCCGTACACTAACTCATAGGGAGAGTACCCTACAGGAAGTTTCCAAGTGGAGCGATAGGCCCATAGGGCATCGTTAAGCTTAGTGCTCCAATCCCTCCTATATTTGCTGATGGTTTGGGTAAGGATCTTGGTGAACTCCCTATTGGTGACTTCGGCTTGCCCATTGGCTTGGGGGTGATAGGGGGTTGTGAATTTATGCGTTACCCCTAAGCATTGCATGAGTTTCCAAAAAGTGACACCCGTAAAGTGAGTTCCATTATTTGAAATGAGTGCACGTGGCATTCCAAACTTATTAATGATTTGTTGTTGGACAAATCGTGCAGCGGTGTTGGAAGAATAGTCGACAACGGCTACTACTTCGACCCACTTTGTACAGTAGTCCACAGCTACGATGATGTAGGTCTTCCCGTTTGATAGGGGTGTGATGGATCCCATGAAGTCGATACCCCAAATGTCGAAGGGCTCTAGTGGCTGGATCCACTGTTGAGGTCCCTCCAACCGTGCCGTCATCCCACCATCCCTCTGGCATTGTTCGCAGGAGTGGGTGAACCATTGTGCATCCTTAAAGATGGTGGTCCAGTAATACCCTGTAAGTAGGATCTTAATGGCAGTGCAGCATCCAGCATAGTGGCCTCCACAAGGGCCCTCATGAGCATCCTGGAGGATGCGCAACGTATCATCATCAGGGACACACCATCGAACCAAGCCATTTGCGCACACCTTGTACATGTGGCCATTGATTTCCATGAAATGCTTGGCCTTATGGAGAAAATGTTGTTTCTGCCGATGGTTCCACTCCTTTGGCAACTCTTGAGTGGTGAGGTAGGTGAGGATGCAGCTCAACCAAGGGGATTCTTTGTTCACTTGTAGATCAACTGTGTCTGTGAAGAGGAGTTCATTTGGAAATTGGTTGGATAATGGCTCCTCCTCTTCTACATCATCCCATCGCAACCGAGATAAGTGGTCGGCAACCACATTCTCGATCCCCTTCCGGTCTACCATGGTAAGATCAAACTCCTGAAGAATCATCAACCACCAGATTATATAGGGGCTCACCATTGGTTTGTTCATTAGGAACTAGATAGCATTGTGGTCAGTATGCACAAACACCTCGTATCTGAGCACATAGTGTCGAAATTTTTCCAAGGCGAACACCACCGTCATCAACTCCTTTTTAGTGGTGGTGTAGTTCAACTAAGTACCCACAATGCTACGACTTGCATAGTGGATATAATAGGGACATTTTTTATCATCACACTATGTAAGCACGGCTCCCAAGGCGTAGTTGGATGCATCTGTCATGATGTGAAAGGATCTAGACCAATCGGGGGCTCGTAGAACTAGAGTTTCTACAAGTTTCTATTTTAGCACTTGGAATGCAGACTCGCATTCCTTAGTCTAGATGAAAGGAGCATCCTTCTTTGTCAGCTCTACCAACAGCTTGGCGATCTTCGAGAAGTTTTCAATGAATCACCAGTAGTAACCAGTGTGTCCAAGGAATGACCAAAAATCTTTGATGGTACTTGGTTGGCAGGTAATTCCTTGGATAACCCTGATCTTTTCAGGATCTACGCTAATCCCTGTTTGTGAGATGTGATGCCCTAGCACGATGTCTTCTTGGACCATCAAATGGCTCTTCTTCCAATTGAGCCATAGATTGGTGTCTACACACCTTTTCAAAACCTACTCTAGACGGTCCAAGGCTTGCTCGAACATGGCCCCATAGGTGGAGAATTCATTCATGAAGACTTCTACACCATTGCCGATTTGTTGTTGGAAGATGCTTAGGACAAGGCGTTGGAACGTAGTAGGTGCATTGCACAGGCCAAAGGGCATCTTCTTATATGCGAAAGTCCCCCATGGACTTGTGAAAGTAGTTTTGGCCTGGTCCTCTGGTATTATTTGGATTTGGTTATAACCACTATAACCATCCAAAAAGCTATAGTAGCGGTGCCCAGCTATGGTGTCCAACACTTGGTCCAAAAATGGGAGCGAGAAGTGGTCTTTGAAGGTTGTCATATTGAGCAATTGAAAATCAATACAAACCCTCCACTTTTCACCTTTTTTAGGGACGATAACGAGTGGGCTAACCCATTCACTATCGACGACAAAATAAATGAATCCCGTCTTTAGCAACTGTTTGATTTCATCCTTTACAACTTGCTTCAATTTGGGATTCAACTATTTTTGTGGCTGTCGTCGTGGCTTCATGGATGGGTCAAGATAGATCCAATGCTGCCAAACCTTGGGATCAATTCCAGTCAACTCAGGCTATGACCATGTGAATGCAGCAACCCATTTTTTTACCACATCCAACAACTTCTTCTTCTGTTCTGGAGCAAGGATGGCATTAATGATTACCAGCTTTCCATTTTACAAAAATGCATACTCTAAGTGAGCTGGTAAAGATTTTAACTCAAGGGGCTATTGTTTGAAGCTCTCAGGGATTTCTAGCTTCCCCTTGTTATCTTGGTCATCAACAGTGGAGACCAATTGATGAATCTCCTCCATTTCATCTCTGCTGTAGATGTAGGCTTGTACAAGCCCCTCTAATGGTTCCATGCATAATGCACTGCTAGCAGGATTAGCTATCAGCCACTAGGTTCCTTCTTGGTTAGTGGCTGCTGCGTATAGGCACTGTTGAACAGGTGATTCCTCAGTACACCGGCTACATGCTTGGAGGGATATTCTCTTAGCAGACCATAATTGCTGCACGCAGTTGCACCTTGAGTCACTGTACGTGATGCATGGAACACGTTTCTTCTCAACCTTCCTGAAAGGATTTTCCTTTGAAATTTCAAGGGATAGGTCGTGGAGGCCTAGTTGTGCGTCCACTGTGCTTAGCTAAGCCCTTCCCATGATGATTGGGAAGTTCCCCTTGCAGTTCTCTACACGGATGACCAAGAAGTCAGCAGGATAGGACCACCCACAGATGGTGGTCACAATGTCCTCCACCAATCCCAAGGGAACAGTGATGGACTAGTCTGCTAACTCGAGCTGGATGTTGCTCTTCTTTAGCGAGGGTAGGTTCCAGTTCTTGTACATATCATGAGAGATCAAATTGACCCCTGACCCCAATTCGAGAAGAGCTTTGCATGGCTCATTCTTTGCCACCTGAAGATAGATGAGGGAGCTTCCTGGATTAGTCAATTTCTGGGGAAGGTGACTTGCTTTGATCCAGTTAGTCACAGCATGCGTGAGCATGACCATCTAGACATTGGAGTGTTGTTGTTGTTGGCTTGGAGGCTGCTTTGGCGGTGGAGTAGTGGAGGTGCTTGTAGGTTCAAAGGTAGTGGCCACAGATGTATGCGAGGGTATGTTCAAATTGTTGGGCTGGAAAAAGGGATGTTTTCATGGCTTGGGTTCCGGTCCACTCGGCTAAGGTGCCAGTTGTAAGTGAACAGCCCTCGTAGCATTTCATTGCNGGGGGTGGTAATAACTTTGAAAGGCTGCATGGCTGGAAGAGTCCCTTGGAGAGACCAGTTGTTGAACATAGTACCCATAGGGATCTAGATGTTTGTAAGGGTATTACTGCCTTGGAGGTGGCATCCCTCATGTTTTTGGATGCTGCCATTGTTGGAAGTATTCATACGGTTGCGGTGGTGCTCCACTTGGATAGTATCCTTACTACTGGTGGTGGAACCGCCTAGAATTGCCTTGTGGATAAGGTAACCTTCGAGGTGTTTTCCGTTGTGCCAAGCAAGGGTTCAATGCGTACACTCTAGACTCTTGAAGATGTGACACCATAGGACAACATCCCTTAGGATGTTCATATTGGCATATGCCACATTCATCTTCCTCCTCGATGTCATAGTCTACAACCTGCTTTTCTACAGTAACCTTTCTCTTTCCCTTATATTGGGCATGTTCAGCTTCCTTCTTCCTATACCAATCACAGTCATTACCTTGTGCTCTGGACTCCTCTGCGATTTTTAGCATACTTTGGACCCTTTCGTCCAAAGAGTCCCACATCTTATCCACCTTTGTCGAAATTTTAGATGTGAACTTTTGTAACAACAAGGTCTTTCGGTTTGCCGCTGCTTCCAGCAATGATTCTTCCTCCTCATCACAAAAATGGACTTTCCTTTTTCTGAGGGAAGGATCCTGGTTAAATTATTCTGCACTCTTTTTTTTCCTAAGTTCTCCTTTCTCCTTGGCCACCTGTTCAATGAGGCATTGTAATTGATGGGCCCTTAGCTCTGATAGTCACCCCTGGGTGTACATGCCAAGGGTCTCGCGTTTCAAAATGGATCCCATCAATGATATGGTGAAGCTGTGCCTACTGAGAGTAACCATGACCAAGGCATCGATGCAACAACAAGTAGTACCTACTCATGGCGGCATCCAAGGGTTCATCATTCCCTTGTTTCTAGCCTTAGATCTGTCGTCTCAGGTTCGCCACTATGGAGTATGTTTGATATTTGTCATTGAAAATTTCAAGCATCGTACTCCATCTTCTGATTGATTCCAGCTCCAAGGACCGGTACCAGCTTTCAGCTTCTTTGATGAGTGTGCGAGAGAACAACTTCAGCTTCTGCCAATCATTGTTAATGTTTTTCAGGGTGCAAGCATCAGGGAACGCCTGCAGGTGAGTCTGCAAATCATAGTTGTATCCCCCTTCAAATCTGGGGATGTTGTTCATATCAACACGCTTGATCTGGCTATCCTTCATGTGCCTACTAGGGA
The DNA here is from genome assembly GCA_015680685.1 of Gnetum montanum. Taxonomy (NCBI): domain Eukaryota; kingdom Viridiplantae; phylum Streptophyta; class Gnetopsida; order Gnetales; family Gnetaceae; genus Gnetum; species Gnetum montanum. The sequence goes on along the minus strand of MNCI01002119.1, from coordinate 741,825 downwards.
TTTGAACTACCTTAGAGATCTGGAGCATACTCCAGGTAGCCCACAATGGTTCATCTGAATCATAGTCCTGCTGGGGGCCATGATGTCTGTGACAATTCTAGCTATCCCTCCTTTCATGCTGGCAAGCATCACATGATGGCTTGCATGTCTCCTTATGTTGCTCCTTTCGATCATTCTGAAGCTTTTTGCCCCTATCCTTTTGCTTCCTCCTACCTCGGTTATGATCAGAGCCTGAGCTGGATGAAGGAGAAGGAGAGTGAGAGGATGGAAAAGAAGGAGAGGGGTCTCTTCCTCTACCCTAATGATGGTCCCGATCGTTCCGTTCATCCTTGCTATGTGACCCTTCATCCTGTTGGGAATCTTGGCCATCTAGATGCTTGGAATGAATCATGGATTGGAGGACTTGTTGCCCCTGGGGAAGTTCGGTTGAATGGATGTCATGAAAGATGGGATCCCCATCGTCTGGAAGTCCTTCAGCTGTTCATATCTATTTGCCTGCTGTCGATCTCTTACTCATTGAGCCTCAGTGGGACGATAGTCCCAGTAGTCATGGTCCTCCATAACATACTCTACTCCAAGGTCCTGGATGCCTAATCTGCCAAGATTGTGAAATAGCATCGCAGGAGCCGATCGTTCTGGAGGGTGTAAAATATTATCCTCCATGTCCTACCATCATAGATGCTTATCCTGATGTAGGATGAATGTAAAATTAGGGACGTACTCATCGGTTTTCTTGTACACCACCTGACACTCTTGTGGCACTGGTGGGGTGGATATCTCCCTCATGTGAGCAGACATATTGGACGTTAGATGGTCCATGTAATCGATGTACCTTACTACTAACTTTAATCCGCCTAACATGCATAAATATTTCTATCCTGGGTCTGTTCCAACTACTTGAATGATAATTTCACTAAGGTTAGATGACGCATGTAAGACTTAATAGTCCCTAGCAATGGTGCCAATGATGAGTGGCTAGGTACCCCTACATCCAACCATACGAATCATGGGCATTCACACGCAACCTGGTCGAATTCCATAGACTGTAAGCACTTAACATACACTAGACTCTAACCAGTGAAACCTTTGGGTTAGAATGGTCGTTGTCCTCCTAATCTCACTTGCAAAGTTCTGATTACGATGGTTAAGTGAGATTAAGGCTAATGATTTTTATATCTTTTTGCATATCTTTTGGTGGCTAATTAAGGTATGAAGATTAAGGAATAAACTATTATCTAATCTATAATTATCCTAGCTTATACTCTAACTATTCCTACCATAAGTATCTGATCCCATCTTCCGAGCGCGTTCTAAGCATCTCTTAACACTTCTGGGTTACCAGACGTTAAGCGTCACTGGGCTTACCAAGTGTTGATTTACGTTCAAGATGGTCGTACTTATGACCTTAACAAGCTACGAATGAACAATAGCGATTGAAATTATAATAACAAAAACTTAAGTAATTAATAAGTAACTAATAAAGCATAAACATATTAAACTATTAAATGCATAAAATAACTAAGTCCAAATGTTGCAAGGAATGCTTGAATAGTTCATCTTTATTGCTGTCACACCAATGGACTCAGATACATCAACGTTCGAATAAAGAGTCGATCACTTTTCTTACACCTGCTGCGGCCACTTGGAAACTATTCTATCTCTTGCAGGAAAAAATTGCAAGAGCTTCGCTACAACTAACTGAAAGATGCCTAAATGAGGCATAAGGCCCTCTTATTTATAGGCCGAAAAAGACAGCTGCGTAAACAGGGCCACGTTGACGTAGGAAGGCTATGTCGACGGGCCTGCATCGATGCGGCCACGTATACGTGGCCTCGTATATGCAGCCTAGTCAACGCATGACTTAATGACACTTCATAAGCCTACCTCTCGAAATCCTAAAGCCCACAACCACCAAAATGGACTAGAATAGCTACCTAGTCCTAAGTAATCAAATAATATTGGTGACACTCCTCCCCACCAAGTTAATGAAAATTCTTCACAATTTGATTGACTTATGGCATAAATTGGGCTAGGGGATTGAAAACTAGTGCACTATAAATGGGAATGCTTGAGAGAACAAATTTAGCCAAAGTTAGCTTAGCTGCGAAAAATAGAAACATACCTTTCTAAGAAGCCAACTTCTTCTACATATTTCCTAATTGTCCCTCCCAACTATTAGTTGATTTTTATCTGCAAAATAGAGCTTGCCCCATATAGGTAGCTAGGAGTGAGTCAATAGTAAACCCAAAAATATGCTTACTACACTTAAACCTTTCTGATGAATTGTGGTTTTCCAAGTGCTGATATTGGAGCCTTGTTATCTAATAAGTCCCAATATTAGACCCCTATTATCGAACCCCCAATATCGGAGCTACATCAACTGGGCCACGTTGATGAGGCCCCGTCGACGCATCTGTCCATGCGTCAATGCGACCCTGTTTACGCAGAGTCTGTTCCGAGCTATAAATAAGCATGCACCTGTCACACTTTGGCATCTTTTTGGGTTAATTGTAGGGAAGCTCTTGCAGTTTGTTTCCATAGGAATTAGACTATTTTCCCAAGTGCATGCCTGTAGCGTGATGCTTGTAATTGTATGGAACCTTTATTTGAGTGTGATGTACTTGGACATGCACATGATCGGCAATAAAGATCAAGAGTACTTCATCATTGTAGCATTCACTTAGTTTTAATTATTTAATTATTATTGTTATTTATTTTTTAGTTAATATTTATTTACCATCATTTACTATTCTTGTTGTTAACTGCAGAATGAGTACGACTTAATCGCGAGCATTTAAGTGTGACTACTTGGTAACCCAGTAGTGTACCTAGGATCTATGCTTGGTAATCCTAATAGTAGTTGTGCACGAGGTCCAACATGTGTACGGATGATTAAGGAATGGATGCTCATCACACTTAGGCTAGCTTAGACTTCATTTCCTATTGCTTATTAGTTTAATCAAGATTATTTTCCATTGTCTATAAGAGTATCACTAGTTTAGGATCACATCATACGCCTCACTTTGGACTAAAACATACGTGAAAAAGAAAATACTAGTCTAGGTGGAAAGACAGTGAAATGTGATCAACGTGTAACTATCTAGATACCACAACTAGCCCATCTGCGGAGCTCTACCGGATCGTGTGTGAATTCTTATATTCGTATGGTTGAGTGTAGGGGTACCTCGCCACTCATCATTGGCGCCGTTGCCGGGGATGGTGCTAGTTATCTAGATTAGTTATATCATACAAGATCGTTGTAACAAGTATTAATGATATATCCTTTAGAAAAGAAATTAAATTAAATTCAATTAAGTCACACACGGTTCACAACAATGTCTCTCTCACAAGACTATGACAATGCAACAACTAGTAGAGAAACTCATTGGAGAACCAACAAATTATATGATAATGAAGATGAAGTTTGGAGTACCCAATTTGATGTAAGGGTCTCTTATGAGCATCAACGTAAACAACATCATCCCAACTCACAACTGCATAACATACCTAGTGACAATGAACCCCTACTGGCCACTACAAGCTTAACGGAAATACAAGAGGCTATTCGAATACCCCACAGGCATCTTAAGGAAAGTCGTCTACCCAGGCTTGACTTAAAACTATCCTAAGTTTTTAGGAGGCTATGATTTAGATCCCCAACATCATCTACAAGCCTTCCATGATTCCTATGCATGGAATGACATTGATAATGGATGGCAAAAACATAAGCTCTTTGCTCTAACACTCGTTGGCCAAGAAAAAGTATGGTATAGGTTATTAAAATCAAAATCAATTCGACGTTGGTTGACAATGGTAGAACTCTTCACTGAAAGATTTCAAACCTATGCAAGAGTCTTAGCCTTGAAGAGACAAATCCAAGAATGGAAACAAGCATAACATGAACCCTTGGACATGGCCTTAGAAAGATATTATGCACTGTTAAACAACTACCCAGGCCATGGGTTCTCCGAGGAAAGGCTAATGTACCATATCATATATGGGCTTCATAATGAAACAAGGGAGATCCTAGGGATGTACACCCGAGGTCAACTATATGAGCTACGAACCAATCAATTCCAAGAGCTTATTAAGTAGGAAGCAAAAGGAGAAGGAGAAATAACTAAATGGGAGAATGTTGAAAGTTCTCAATAGGACCAAAATCTCAACTTAACAAGGGTCCATGATCATGAAGAGGAGAAATCAACTCACTTCAAGGAGGTGGAATCATCATTGCCAATCCTACAATCACTAGGTGAAATTGAGGCAAGGATCAATAAGATGATGGACTATGTACATGAAAGATGTGGAGAATATGCCAACATTATTAGAGGAAGAACCATGATGAACCAAGAAATAGGATAGAACACCACTAGATAATCAGAAAGAAGGGTTGAAGAGAATAAAGATAAGAACTCAACTGCCAATCATACATATCAATGTAATATTTGCCTGTATGATCACCCCAAAGGTCAATGCCCAATCTTATCACATTTACATGAGCATTGGGAAGAAATGTTACATCTAGAGTTCGTACAAAAATACTGTGTCCAACCACAGTGGCAAAAACCTCATTCGTGGGGGAGGCCACCGCCAATTAGACCATACCCTTCATATGTCCCAACGTCAAATGCTTATTATGTTCAACACCCTATTTCTCCAACGAGATCAGCATCCTCTACCTCACCTCATTGTTATCATTCTCCTGAGTACTATCCACCCATGTCCTCTCCAACAAGATCACCACCTCATGTGCCTTACACTTCTCCTCAACCTCAATATTCTCATACTTCATCCTCTTCTACATCGCCACCAGTTGTGCCAGAAGGCTTTGCACCACAACACCAACCCATGAACGTTACTTGTGCTACTATTTTCAATAGTAGTCGGAACCCTCCACAACATCGAAAGCATCCTTTCCTTAGATAAGACCGTAGAAAGAGATAGCATAGTTCCAAAATCACTGCATCCTCCAACTTAGCACAAGTTCAACGCTGTGATGCATCTGCCTTCTCAAACTCAATGCCTCCTGTTACTTTATCTGGGCCATCAATCAACACTCCAACAACCATGGAGCCCAATGAATATTGCCACATGGGAAGACATGTTGATCCTTGCATACCATATTACGGTCGCAAGTACCATAGTGGGTCAACTCCTTATAAATTAACCACATCTTATAACTAGTCCCACTATGTCAACTCTAATCAAGTGTGTGAACCCCAATGGGGTAAGTATGACCAGGTCCCAATATTTCCAACATGCAAGGATCCTAACCTTCCATTTATTAATTCTAGACATGCTCAACCATTTAGCTATGGGGGGTATCCTCCATTCTAACTGTTGGCACATTTCAAGCCATTACATGGAGCAGGAGTTTCAGTCTATTTAAATAGAAGGAAAGAGAATAAAAATAAAATGAAATAGGTGTAAAAATTCGGATGAGTTTTACGGTGATAAAACACATATTTTATTTTAAACCTTACATTGGGTAAAGAATGTGATATTTCGGCATATTACATTCAACCAAACTCAGACTGGTTCAGCAGCGGTGGCGGACATGAGATTTACATGGCCTGACCATACAAACATATCGATGAGAAACATTAACCAAGAATGGTGTCGGTCCTGCTTTTACAGATTCACATTAAAGCCAATGAACAGAGAAAATTGGATTCTGTGGTAAGAAGAAACAGTGTACTATACTGAATGCTTTCAGAGATAGGGGCACATCTTGTGATGTCCAGGCATTGGAAAATCATTTTTGAAGCTAAAAAATGGTACACTTACTCTCAAAAGAAACGCGGTGGTTCGTATCAATACAACAACCAAAATAAGTGATGCTTGCTGATAAAATTTTTCCAAGAACCGCCAGGAATAACTTCATATTCTTCTTCGGAATTTTGTCAAATACTTGCCGTGTAGGGTTTCTTTTTTTTGTTTACACAGTGAGCCTAATTCCTTGGCTAGAGGTTACAGTAAAATGAATGAAACAGGGCAAAACGCAGGTGGTTACCATGCCTGCACCTATGCCTGCGATTCTGGATAGTTATCAGCAAAAACAAAAAAACAAAAACACAGATGCTGAGCACTTCCAAGACATGGAAGGTGTCTGTTTTCTTTGCCAAAACAAGTGATAATCGTGGACGCACTCATGCCGTTGGCAGTTTACGCGCTGGACTTGAACGCTGCCCACGTATAGGAGCAGGACACCATCACCGAGTGTTTACAGTTCCAAGCCATTTCACCATCGATATGGGAGAAATAGCAACTGTTGCTGAGCTGTGCATGGAAGCGGTTCCAACTGCCATCGTATTCTTGGGGGTTCAGTGGGCGAGACGAGTTCGGTGGAGCAGAGCACAAGCTGCGGAGAAGGGCTACGTACAGGAGAAGCCATTGGGCAACTCGATTAACTGCAAATTACGTCTTCCACGATATCAGTCATGATCAAAGGTAGGTAACTTCCCTACCTACCTTTGAACCCTATAAAAAGGCTTCAGGGGTCAAGGAGGAGGGATCATCATCATCATGATCATCACAAAAAATCTCAATTAGAATCTCATTTTTTTAGGACTTTTGGGAGGTCTCATACATCACACTTTTGAGAAGACATTGGGATCACACTTGGGCTCTCACTCGAAGACATACTTGAGGTCTTGAGAAGAGCATTTGTAAAGAAGAAATTTTGAACGATTGCTTGCAAGATGGCTTGCTAGAGTAAAGATTTCAGCCTCTTTGTCATGGTCCTGTGAGTTATGTATTTTATTTTTTGTTTTGTTTAAATTTTTTAGCTAGTGGTTTAGATAGTATCATCCTTGGCAAGTAATTTTGGGATTTTTAGATTGCTCTTACTGTTCTTGTTGCCCGATAGAAATTTCTATTAAAATTTTGCCATAGAAGCGCTTGTGTTTAAAAGCCTTAAGAGCATTTTAGTAGTAAATTTTGTTATTGTGCAACGTGTGGGAACTGCTATTGGGATTGTTGTAAGAGAGCCTCTGTTTGTAGTCACGCCGTTGAACAATTCAGTAGTCGAGAGGGTTCAGAAAATCTTTGGTATTTTGATGGGACCAGAATAGCTTCTTTTTATCTTTAAAGTGAATTCCCATGGTATTTCAATCAGAAATTGTCAAGTCTTTTAAAGGTTCTATTTGAATGCAATCGTTGACATCTATTATCTAGTCAAAATGGAGTCTCGTACGTGGTAGTTTACGCAGCAATTTTTGGTAGCATAATAGGATTGTCTTGAAGATATTGCTTGTTTGAGCCTTGGAAGTTTGAACAATTCGTAGATATTGAATTTGGGATAGCTTTATTGCGAAGTGTTTACTCGTGTCATTTTACCTTGTTTAAATATTTGAGGTCTACACAAATCTGCTTTCTTTTCTTTTCTGCTTATTTCCATCGAATCTTGCTCTATTTCTAGTTTTCTTGTGGAACTATCTCTTTCTCTGGGGAAAATTAGGAGTAGATTGCGGAGTTGTGCTCAAATGTTTTTGCAAAATTTTATTTGTTACAAGTAGGTATTATAAGGACCGCGTAGACTAGGCAGTTGAACAAAATAGGAAATTTTCAAGAACTCACAGTACTTGGCAAAGTTGGCTGAATCTCTTTAAAGTAAGTCATTTGTAGTTTACACACAACGCAATCGTTACATTTCTCACAACCGCACGCCGCAACAGCACACACACATACTCACATTAACTACTGAGTTTATTTGGAGGTATCTGGGCCTTGGTGTTGCCAGAGACCAGCAGGCACCTAAATCCTGTTCGAGGACACTCGTTGGCGGTCGCGTCCCAAACGGTCGCCAACAGTTCTTTTGGCGCTAGAAGGAGGGCTGAAAATTAAGCCTCTAGGTTCATAAGCCTTATACTTTTAGTACATCAACAATTATTTGTAAGGCTTAAGAATTAGATACTATTTTCAGTTCATGACCAAGAAATTTCATAGTTTGGAAAGTTTCAAAGTTTCAAAAGATATTCTAGATTCTAAGACTGATTCTTCATCAGAAGAAGAACAAAAGAAAGTTTCTGAATTGGGAACAAGTAGTGGAGTGAAAACTAGAAGATCAAGAAGATCACCCATTATATCTGGTTTATCAATTCGTAAGAGAAGATCTAGAAAGTCTAAGAGTTCAACATTTCAAAGGAATAGGATGGCAAATCCTTGGCAAGGAGTTACACCATTAGGATTTCAAAATTACAATGATATTCCTAAGGTAGTTTACAAATATTTGCCTGAGCCTTTTATTCCTGGAAAAGCTTATTTAGCTGAAGAATATATTCACATGTTTGAGTTAGCTTTAGCTCATGCAAATATTCAACATCAAGATCAAGCTTGTAGGTTGTTTGTATCAAATCTAAAGGATATGGCTCAGATTTGGTATTCAAACTTACCAAGTAATAGTATTACAAGTTGGGATGACATGAAGAATCTTTTCTTAGCCCAGTTTGGTAATCAATTAGATCAACAACAACTATACTGTGGGCTGATACAAGCTAAGCAAGGAGTTAAAGAGTCAATTAGAGATTTCAACATTAAGTTTCAACGAATTTGTGGACTCTTTCAAAGGCAATATAGGCCATCAGAAGAAATGCTTAAGGAAACTTACCTTAAGGCTGTCAACCCCAACATTTCAATTTGGTTAAGGAGAACTCCAAACTTAACTACACTAAATGACTACTTTAGTGAAGCTATACAGTTAGAAAAACAGTTGAACTTGAATCCTGAAGAAAATATTGCAATTCAAAAAAGAGAAGAAAGAGTTATGATTCCTATGCAAGATTTTGCTCAATTTAAAGCTTTACCAGGTCCATCTCATGTTAAGATAGAGCAAGAACATGAAAGAGTAGGATCTGAAAAAGGACAATTAATGAGAGATATGTCTAACAAAATAGTGAAGCTTGAAAAAGCATTGGCAAGAGTTAATATCAAGGAAGAAAGGAAAAATAGAAAGCATAAACATCAAGACACTAAGTTAGTAGAAGATGAGGATGAAAGTGATCTTATTATGTCCAACTTTCTTGATATTGAATCTGATAATGAGTTATCTAGTGTTCATTATGCAAGTAAATCTTCTAGCAATGGATCTAGCGATACTTCTTCTCTATCAAGTTCTGAAGAAGATATGTCATCAGATGAAGAGTGTAATAACAATGAGGAAAATGGATATAATCTTTGATCAAAAGAAACATTAACTACTTCTAGACACCCAAATGTTATTACTGATCCATCTACTAAGAGAAAAGCTTTTGAGCCAA
>MNCI01002119.1:686241-727066 GCA_015680685.1 Gnetum montanum | reverse complement strand
AGAGAAAATTGGATTCTGTGGTAAGAAGAAACAGTGTATTGTACTGAATGCTTTCAGAGACAGGGGTGCATCTTGTGATGTCCAGGCATTGGAAAATCGTTTTTGAAGCTAAAAAATGGTACACTTACTCTCAAAAGAAACGCGGTGGTTCGTATCAATACAGCAACCAAAATAAGTGATGCTTGCTGATAAAATTTTACCAAGAACCGCCAGGAATAACTTCATATTCTTCTTCAGAATTTTGTCAAATACTTGCCGCGCAGGGTTTCTTTTTTCTGTTTACACAGTGAGCCTAATTCCTTGGCTAGAGGTTACAGTAAAATGAATGAAATAGGGCAAAAACGTAGGCGGTTACCATGCCTGCACCTATGCCTGCGATTCTGGACGGTTATCAACAAAAATAAAAAATAAAAACACAGATGCTGAGCGCTTCCAAGACATGGAAGGTGTCTATTTTCTTTGCCAAAACAAGTGATAATCACAGACGCACTCACACCGTTGGCGCTTTACGCGCCGGACTTGAATGCTGCCCACGTATAGGAGCAGGACATTATCGTCGAGGGTTTACAGTTCCAAGCCATTTCATTGTCGATATGGGAGAAATAGCAACTGCTGCCGAGCTGTGTGTGGAAGCGATTCCAACTGCCATCGTATTCTTGGGGGTTCAGTGGGCGAGACGAGTTCGGTGGAGCGGAGCACAAGCTGCGGAGAAGGGCTGCATACAGGAGAAGCCATTGGGCAACTCAGTTAACTGCAAACTGCATCTTCCACGATATCAGTCGACGTTGGAAAATTATTTACTTTTGGAACGTATATTTTCTCTCATCGGCCATCCCTTAAATTAATTTTATATCCAATTATATTCTTTGTAAAAATGAAACGTGATGTTTCTAAAGCCTTGGGATATTTACCCAATATCATACATGAAGTAGACACTTGTCAGTTGCATATTTTTTATCTATATGATGGTTGAAACCACCAAAAATTGTTGTAACTTATCTAACTTGTTGGGCAAGTAACCTCCTAACTTGTTGGCCAAGTAATCTCCTAATTGGTTGGCCAAGTTACTTGGGAGAGAAGTTAGGTGAGATATTTTTGAATATGTAACTTCCCTACCTACCTTTGAACCCTATAAAAAGGCTTCAGGGGTCAAGGAGGAGGGATCATCATCATCACAAAATTGGGTCTCACACATCACACTTGGGATCAAATAAGATTTGTAAAGAAGATTGCTTGCAAGATGGCTTGCTAGAATAAAGATTTCAGCCTCTTTGTCATGGTCCTGTGAGTTATGCATTTCATTTTTTGTTTTGTTTAAATTGTTTAGCTAGTGGTTTAGATAGTATCATCCTTGGCAAGTAATTTTGGGATTTTTAGATTGCTCTTATTGTTCTTGTTGCCCGATAGAAATTTCTATTAAAATTTTGCCATAGAAGCGCTTGTGTTTAAAAGCCTTAAGAGCATTTTAGTAGTAAATTTCATTATTGTGCAACGTGTGGGAACTGCTATTGGGATTGTTGTAAGAGAGCCTCTGTTTGTAGTCACGCCGTTGAACAATTCAGTAGTCGAGAGGGTTCAGAAAATCTTTGGTATTTTGATGGGACCAGAATAGCTTCTTTTTATCTTTAAAGTGAATTCCCGTGGTATTTCAATCAGAAATTGTCAAGTCTTTTAAAGGTTCTGTTTGAATGCAATCGTTGACATCTATTATCTAGTCAAAATGGAGTCTCGTACGTGGTAGTTTACGCAGCAATTTTTGGTAGCATAGTAGGATTGTCTTGAAGATATTGCTTGTTTGAGCCTTGGAAGTTTGAACAATTCGTAGATATTGAATTTGGGATAGCTTTATTGCGAAGTGTTTACTCGTGTCATTTTACCTTGTTTAAATATTTGAGGTCTACACAAATCTGCTTTCTTTTCTTTTCTGCTTATTTCCATCGAATCTTGCTCTATTTCTAGTTTTCTTGTGGAACTATCTCTTTCTCTGGGGAAAATTAGGAGTAGATTGCGGAGTTGTGCTCAAATGTTTTTGCAAAATTTTATTTGTTACAAGTAGGTATTATAAGGACCGCGTAGACTAGGCAGTTGAACAAAATAGGAAATTTTCAAGAACTCACAGTACTTGGCAAAGTTGGCTGAATCTCTTTAAAGTAAGTCATTTGTAGTTTACACACAACGCAATCGTTACATTTCTCACAACCGCACGCCGCAACAGCACACACACATACTCACATTAACTACTGAGTTTATTTGGAGGTATCTGGGCCTTGGTGTTGCCAGAGACCAGCAGGCACCTAAATCCTGTTCGAGGACACTCGTTGGCGGTCGCGTCCCAAACGGTCGCCAACAGTTCTTTTGGCGCTAGAAGGAGGGCTGAAAATTAAGCCTCTAGGTTCATAAGCCTTATACTTTTAGTACATCAACAATTATTTGTAAGGCTTAAGAATTAGATACTATTTTCAGTTCATGACCAAGAAATTTCATAGTTTGGAAAGTTTCAAAGTTTCAAAAGATATTCTAGATTCTAAGACTGATTCTTCATCAGAAGAAGAACAAAAGAAAGTTTCTGAATTGGGAACAAGTAGTGGAGTGAAAACTAGAAGATCAAGAAGATCACCCATTATCTCTGGTTTATCAATTCGTAAGAGAAGATCTAGAAAGTCTAAGAGTTCAACATTTCAAAGGAATAGGATGGCAAATCCTTGGCAAGGAGTTACACCATTAGGATTTCAAAATTACAATGATATTCCTAAGGTAGTTTACAAATATTTGCCTGAGCCTTTTATTCCTGGAAAAGCTTATTTAGCTGAAGAATATATTCACATGTTTGAGTTAGCTTTAGCTCATGCAAATATTCAACATCAAGATCAAGCTTGTAGGTTGTTTGTATCAAATCTAAAGGATATGGCTCAGATTTGGTATTCAAACTTACCAAGTAATAGTATTACAAGTTGGGATGACATGAAGAATCTTTTCTTGGCCCAGTTTGGTAATCAATTAGATCAACAACAACTATATTGTGTGTTGATACAAGCTAAGCAAGGAGTTAAAGAGTCAATTAGAGATTTCAATATTAAGTTTCAACGAATTTGTGGACTCTTTCAAAGACATGTGTGTGTTTTGTTGCATTGGCATAGATTACATTTAACCCTTCTAGTGCCTACGGACATTTTAAGGTGTGGTTACGCAAGGGCATTATAGGTTGGAACCTGCTTTAGGGAGGACCCACTTGCGTGACTTTTGTAATTTGTACTTGTTGCACACCACCACATCATCTTATACCCTCCAAGTACTTCATTGCCAAATCTATTCTTTCCTTTTTTATCATTTTATCAAATGTTCCTCAAAACTAGGTCGTTTTACATGGCACCTAAACAAATGAAGTCTAACATTAAAATTTTAGGGCAACTTCCTCAAAAAAATTTCTAACTCTAAAATCACACTAAGTAAAGAATTCAACATTTATTAAAGGAAATCAGTAAGGTATGAAAATCATTGAACTTTTTTCAATAACCTTACTAATAATTGATCTTTGTGTGATTATAGATGGTCCGTAAAAGAAGACAACAAGGAGGACCTTCTCAAGGTGCAACCGAATAACCTAGCGGATGCAGAGGCCAAGTACCTCATGCAAAACATGCAAAGTAGAAGGCACAATCATTCAACATCCATCATGGAACTCCTATTACTGCATAATCTATCCAGGAAAAAGGAGGAGAGGTTAGGGCCCAAACCTATGAAGAGGAACAACGGCTATTTGCGACATGTATGTCAAGGCCAATCAAGTGTTCCTGTAGTTTCCGTGTCCATGGATAATGCTGACTTCATCAAACATTGGAACATCAGTATGGATGGCTCATAATTCGTGGATACAAGAGAAGAAATGTCAAGCACTTCTTCAATGGAATCAATCTCAGAAGCTTGGCACGTAGAATAAAGAAAAGGCATCCATGGAGGAGCCACTACTACCGAGAACCCCATGAGTTCCAATCAATTTTGTAATTTTGTGTCTGTGTCCCAATTTTGTCATATCCACTATGGCATGAATAAATTTCTAGTCAGTCAATAATCCCATACCTATCCACTTTGTAATCAATTGAGCTTGTTCCTCACTTTCTTTAACTCAAGGACAAGTTGTTATTCAGTTGTGGGGATATGATGAATCGTGGTTTGCCAGGTGCTGATATCAGACCCTTGTTAACTAGGTGCTGATATCGGAGCCCTGTTATCTGATGAGTCCCGATATTAGACCCCTATTATCGGACCCTCGATATCGGGGCTACATCAACTAGGCTGCATTGATGAGGCCTCATCGATGCGGCTGCGTTTACGCAGCCCTATCGATGCATCTATCCTTGCGTCGATGTGACCCCGTTTACGCAGAGTCTGTTCTGAGCTATAAATAAGCATGCACCTGTCACACTTTGGCATCTTTTTGGGTTAATTGTGGGGAAGCTCTTATAGTTTTTTTCCGTAGGAATTAGACTATTTTCCCAAGTGCATGCCTATAGCGTGATGCTTGTAATTGTATGGAACCTTTATTCGAGTGTGACATACTTGGACACGCACATGATCGACAATAAAGATCAAGAGTACTTCATCACTGTAGCATTCACTTAGTTTTGATTATTTAATTATTATTATTATTTATTATTTTTTAGGTTATATTTATTTACCATCATTTACTATTCTTGTTGTTAACTGCAGAATGAGTACGACTTAATCACGAGCATTTAAGTGTGACTACTTGGTAACCCAGTAGCGTACCTAGGATCTACACTTGGTAATCCCAGTAGTAGTCATGCACAAGGTCCAAGATGTGTATGGATGATTAAGAAATGGATGCTCATCACACTTAGGCTAGCTTAGACTTCATTTCCTATTTACTATTAGTTTAATCAAGATTATTTTCCATTGTCTCTAGGAGTAGCACTAGTTTAGGATCATATCATACGCCTCACTTTGGACTATACCATACATGACAAAGCAAATACTAGTCTAGGTGGGAAGACAACGAACTACAATCAACGTGTAACTATCTAGATACCACAACTAGCCTGTCTGTGGAGTTCGACCAGATTGTGCATGAACGCTCGTATTCATATGGTTGAGTGTAGGGGTACCTCACCACTCATCACTTTCTATTGGGCACTCTACATGGAAAAGCTCTATCTTATTCCAATTGACTTCAAGCCCTATTGACTAACAAAATCTATCCAATGCATGCATTACCTTTCTAACCTCAAGGACAAATGCTAGGAAAAAAAATCATTGTGTCATCTGCATACCAAATAATATGAAGGTTATAGGGAAATGGGGACATGACATTCAAGTTTCAGATCTATCTGCAAAGATTATTGGCAATAATAGCAAAAAGATATGGTGATAAAGGGTCACCTTGTCGAAGGCCATAGTTAAAAAATAGTAAATAAGTGCTTTAGCTATACGATTAATCAAGATTTTTAACTTTATTTTATAGCTATAAAACCTAAAAAACACAAATAAGAATTAATTTCTAGCCATACTTTTAGCTACTATGCAAAAGTTGCAACAAACTAGATACCCATACATTACATTTTATCAACTATACCAATTTTCATTTAACATCTTAAAAATAATAGTTATGTATTTAGTACCATGTAAAAATCCAAGCCTAACTATGTAACCTACTATCTCTAGCATAATTTCAATTAAGACCAAGTACAAATATTGGTAATTTAATTTAATTCTTTTTGAGAAAAAAAAAAGAGTTTGCTTTACAATTAACATGTAATTTTTAAAATTTCACTTAATTTGAAAAAAAAATTCAATTACTATTTTTGATAATAATTATAGAGTCCTGATGGGACGCGATATCGCATGGGCCACGATATCACGTACACGATATCGCAGTGCATCGCCAAATCTATAAATAAGAGGTGGCTCTCCCTTGTTTCTCAATCTAGATCTAGACCTTAGCCAAACTCTTCCCATTTTTCCATTCCAGAGTTAGAGTAATTTCCATGTGCCCGCAGTAGGAGTCCCAAAGTGAACGGATCTTTATTCGAGCAAATATTGTACCTGAGCACAAGTTTGTGTACAGAAATAAAGATGAACTTTTTTGGATAAACCTTGCAGTGCATGGACTAAGCTAATTAGGATTTTAATTATTGTCAATTGTTTAAAAGCTTTCTAAGTTAATTAAATCTCTCTCAACCCTTCTCTCATAGTTAAGTGCATTCAGTACGACTACTTCGAGCACGTGCGTTACGCTTGGTAATCCTAGTAAGGACTAGCGTTTGGTAATCCCAAAAGGTTTCATTGGCTCAGGGTGTGAACAGTAAGTGGTAACGGATACTGATGCTAGGCATTAGAACTTAGTTAGTTAAAGTTAGTTATTTAGTCTCTTCACCCTTTCCTTCATTAGCATAGGAGATAAAACATAAAAGATATAAAAATCATATACCTCAAACTTACTTAACCATACAACCGTGACAAATACAAGTAAGCCTAGGAAGACAACGGATGATTAACCTTAAGTGTTCCATAAGTGTTCCATAACACTTGTATTCGTATGGTTGAGTGTAGGGGTACCTCGCCACTCATCATTGGTGATGTTGTTGGGGACTAAGTTGTTTGTGTGCTAAGTAGAACATAGGAAATCATCCACATCGTTGGGAAGCTTAATGAACCCTTAGGGTTAATCAGAAGAAATTTTAAACAATGATTAATAGCACATCGACAAAATAACAATGTCTTCTTCTTCTCATAAAAGCACTTCACCATCTAGGGATCATACAAGAGACAGTCAACGGTCTAACATACGTAACCAAGAACCGCCAGTTCCTCAACAGTATCGAGTGGTATATACTCATCCCGATGAGTATATACCTGATTTTACTTTTATCCTCCATCAGGATGAACAACTGTGTTGGAGAGATTTGCAAGGTAACATGGTATTACCCCTAGATCGGGTAGTCCCTAACATGCTCCTTCGTGCTCTTGCATAGATAGGCATGATAGAATTATACACTGCATACGTTTCCAAAGGATTATGACATAAGGGATTACCATCCCACTGCAATGCAACGTCTACGGGACTTGTGGCAAGAGAGCTACCATACATTGTTGAAGGGAAAAGGGGTCTCGCACGTCCTAAGTGAAATTGGAGATGGTGAACCAGTTATAACAGGTTATCCATCAAATGATGTTCCCCCTCCTCATGATGGTGAGGAGGTAGGGTATCAGAATATACACTCTACGATTCATGACCCTGGTTTTGATACCCATGAACACCAAGTGTTCACTGAGGGAACAAAAATACATGACAAGGATGGGCATTCAGATCATCATCATGATCGGGGCCGTAGCCATCAAAGAGAAGGTAAGAAACATTGTCATGATGATGGTTCCCCTTCTTCTTTCCCTTCATCACATCATTCACCCTCTCCTTCCACATTTGGATGCAGTCACAAAGAGCACAACCATGAGGATAAGGGTAAGGATAAGCGAAATGAGAACCCTCCACTAGAGAGTTGAGAGAGAGGACGAGGGCATTCTAGAGAGTCAAGGCATGAAAGAAGGAAAAGTAGGAAACCACGTAGGCATCATAGACATCATGAGAGAGATGATCATGATGAACCCCTACTAGCAACCCAGAGTATGTTAGACATTACGGAGGCTATGAGAATACGTACAAGGCACCAAAAAGATAGTCGAATCAAGAGACTAGACATGAATAATATCCCACGATTCGAAGGGGGATACAATGCTGATCGGCAGATGCCTGTGCCTTGTAGAATATTGAGAACGAGTGGTAGAAGTTAAAGTTGTTCCCTAGGACACTCATAAAAGAAGTGGAAAGTTGGTACCAGTCTTTAGAGCTGGAAACTATTAGACGGTGGAGTACAATGCTAGAATTGTTTAATGATAAATACCAAACATACTCCAGAGTGTCCAACTTGAGTAAGCAGATCCAAGGATGGAAGCAGGGTAATCATGAACCTTTGGATGCTGCCATGAGTCGATATTACGCATTATTACATCGTTGTACAGGCCATGGTTATGTACAACGAGATCAACTCTGCCACCTCGTAGATGGGCTAAGACATGAAAATAGGAGAACTCTTGGGACATATGCCCAAGGGAGATTATCTGAACTTAGATCCCATGAAGTTCATAGATTGTTGGAGAAAGTAGCTAAAGAAGAAGGGGAGCTACTGAAAAGAGAAAGCGTTGAAGAGTATAACCATGATCATTCCCTCTGAAAGAGGGGAGTAAGATTCTGTGAGGAAGAGGATGAGTCACCACTTGAAGAGTTGGTAAATAGAAAAACCTTGCCACTTTAGAAATTAACAATGGAATTATCAGCTAAGGTAGATGAAATATGGAGCTCCTTAGATAGTAAAATTGAAACTATCTTAAAAATCATAGAGGAGTCTAAGGAGGAACGAAGTAGTGACCATGATAAGAAAAAGCGGAGCGATTTAGGCCATGCATGTAACAAGGGTAAGGGAAAAATGACTATCACCGATGAGGTTGTGGATTGAGACACGGACAATGATGGTGGATGTGAGATCTGCCAATATGACCATCCTAAGGGATGTTGCCCAATGATCTCACATCTGCAAGAGTCTGGGGTGTATGCACTTAACCCAAGACTTAACAGACGGAAAGCACCCCGAAGGTTACCTTATCCCCAAGGTAACCCAAGGCAGTTCCACCAATCGTTAGCATATTATCCAAGTGGAAATCTACCACAACCTATCAGGCAACATCAGTAGTGGCAACACCCACAGTCATGGCGGATGCCACCGCCTAGACAACAATACCCTTACCGGCAACCAGATCCATATGGCTATTACGTGCAGCAGCCGGTTTCTCCAAGTGACTCTATGGGTCATGCAACCCCACAACATCACTACCAAGTTTGGGAGTATTTTAGAACTCCTTCTCCTATGGGAGATACACCACATGCATGCCATCCTCTGAATCCATCTGCCACTCATACACCGATAGTTCCAATACCACCCGCTCCAAAAATGCAAGGGAAACTCCCCACTCAACCACAACGACGTAATGCTACGAGAGCTGTAAACCTTCGACCCGCTGCTAGTTTTGACAACCAAATGAAGAGAAGACCTTTCTTTAGAACCAAAAGCCTAAACAAGCTCTCACAACCACAAGCGGTTGAGTCCGTACATGCTCCTCCAACAAATAAGGCTTCAAAGCTCCCTTCAAACCAACAATAGAGCTCAATGCATACGATTATGTTAACACATATCGTTACCGATTGGATCAAGGTGGGCCACCTTCCCAAGAAACTCTCTAACCCTGGAAGTTCCTTAATCTACCTCTACGTCACTGGGAAAAAACCACATAAGGCTCTTATTGACTCAAGTTTTGGGGTCAACTTAATCTCATGAGAAATGTATAAAGCCTGGAACTTGCCTCCACTCAAGAAGAGCAATATTCAACTAGATCTGGCTAATCAGTCCATCACCATTCCCTTGGGATTGGTGGAGGACATCATTACCACTGTGTGTGGTTGGTCATACCCAGCTAATTTCCTAGTGATAGAAGTCAATAGTAACAAAGGGGACTTTCCAATTATAATGGGGAGGGCATGGCTCAATACCATCAACGCATGCCTAGGAATTTGTGATCTTTCCTTGGAAATATCTAAGGAAAACATTTATGGAAAGATCAAGAAGAAGAAAGTTCCATGCATCACATACAGTGACTCAAATGGTGATAACATACAAGAATGTTCAACATTTCCTGCATGTAACCGGTGTGCCCAAGAAACTTAGATACAAACGTGCCTGTATGTAGCAACCACACAACAAGAGAACACCCAGTGGTTGATAGCTAATCAAGAGAGCAGCCCACCAAAATGTATGGAACGAACTGGGGAAACAACCTACACCCACAGCAAGAGCATAGATACATTGGAATATGAGCATCGTCAACTTCCAACTCTTAACTTGAAAACATCAATTGGGAGAAGTTGAGAACTTCTAAGAAATTCAAACAAATGCTCATTATTTTGGATCTCTCCATTGTAATTCAGTCATGGGGAAGATGGTCACTTATGCTAATCATTTGAGGCCCTCAATTCTTTTAAGTTTTTATCTTACACATTTTTGTTTTTACAATTTCTTTAACTTTTCTTGTTTTTTGTTTTACAACATCGTTTATACTTTTTCATTTCTTTGTGTGTGTGTGTGTGTTATCCGTTTTATTAAGTTTGTCATTTAGTAAGTGCTCCAAAGATGGTATCAACCGTACTCCATTGATTGCTAATATTTGGTTTTTACCTTTAAGTTATGATGTTGATACTAAGGTATGGTTCTTTTGATATAGCAGGCAATGAGTCCACTTCATCCATACATCCATAAATTTCTATGGTCTCTCTTGGCTTGGAAATGTACAGTCCTTTTCTAAATAAGAACTATCAATGAATTGGTGACTAGCCATTTCTCGAACTAAGGAAGGACTCAAGGATTGAGCAGGGTATGACTTCAAGGGGACTTGACGCATTTGTGTTGGCCATTATCTTAGGTGCTTGGATGTCTTCTTCTTGATTTTTCTTACCATTCCGACATTGCCACCTTATTG
Source organism: Gnetum montanum (assembly GCA_015680685.1). Classification (NCBI taxonomy): domain Eukaryota; kingdom Viridiplantae; phylum Streptophyta; class Gnetopsida; order Gnetales; family Gnetaceae; genus Gnetum; species Gnetum montanum. The sequence continues at coordinate 716,467 of MNCI01002119.1, read as the reverse complement.
GCAAGCTGAGAAAATAAAAATAACAAGGTCTTTGCATGGTATGGTTCTCACATTTAAACATAAAAAAAATGGTGAGAATTCAAAGCACATCCCTTAGATGAAATAATCATTTGGACTACAATCATTGGTTATGGAAGTAAAATAAACATGTTCCCTCTAACTAAGGCCCTTCTCGCTTCCTATTCTCTTCTCCTTCTCTTCGTTGGAATGGTGGTGGCTCTTTAGGGGATGCATTCTTATTACTTTCGGTGGATGGATTGACCAAATGTATTAATGCAAAGTCACTGGATGTGGTTTGTTGAGGCCAGACTTGGAATGGGATCTACTAAGTTACATTAATCACTAAATACACAAGGGGCTATACACCACCTTTTTCTTGAGACTCCATTCCATTCTCTTCTTTCCATCCTTCTTTCCCCATCTATCACCTCATTGTCGATTGTATTAGTAGTCCATATCTTGGTGGATGCATTGTTTTCTTGTTGGTAAATTCTTGTGGCTAAGACTTTAACTCTTGTTCCAAATGACATTCCTAGAGCCTACAGACTCTTTGAATGTGGGATTGTCAGGGCATTAAGGGCATGAGCCTGATTTGGGGAGGACCCATTGGCATTCCTATTTGGTACACCAGTTAAATTCTTTCCATTAACATTTTTGCAATCCATTCTATTTTGTTCATTTCCATCTTGACATCCATTTCATCAATGTTATAGTTGTCTCTTTTTCTCCATCTTTCTTGTTCGTTTTCTTTCTCCATTCTATTGCTACTAGAGGTTCGCTCTTAGTCATGGGGGTCTAGACCCAATTTTTTCAATTTTCTCCTAACCCCAACACCTTTGGTAGTCACCACTATTATATCTCCAGATCTGCATCAGCCATACCACAACTCAGCCAATGGACCTTTCACCGAAGCAAGGTATGAACTGCATTATGATTCATTTACCCTTGCTAATATAAAGACTATGTTATGTGTGCATATGATAATCATACAACAACGGATTGGATCTGGAGGGAACACTTGGAATGGATTGATGCTAAAGTAGTTATGCAATGAACAAGATTGATGGCGTGCTTACGGATAGACAACAAAAGGCGCAATCTTGGCATTGGTAGTAGCAAACTTCTTCTCTCTTCTCTCTTCCCCCTCAGCTGCCAAATAAGGCCTAATGTCAAATGTATAAGATGTTCACTCTTGTTGTCATGAACACCAATTTGGTCATGTTCTGTAATGATGATCCGTTCACATGTCATCCCATTCACCATTAGTTCCATTCAAGTCAATAATCCCATACCTTCCCAATATTTTGTAAGGAACTCGAGGACGAGTTTTTATTTAGTCATGGGGATATGATGGGATGCGATATCGCATGGCCCACTATATCATGTACGTGATATCACATCCGCCGCGATATCGCATCCTCCACGATATCGCTTACATGATATTGCATCTTCCCCTGCGATATCATGTACGTGATATTGTAGCGTGTCGTCAAATCTATAAATAAGAGGGAGCTCTCCCTTATTTCTCAATCTAGATCTAGACCTTAGCCAAACTCTTCCCATTTTTCCATTCCAGAGTTAGAGTAATTTCCATGTGCCCGCAGTAGGAGCCCCAAAGTGAACGGATCTTTATTCGAGCAAATATTGTACCTGAGCACAAGTTTTTGTATAGAAATAAAGACGAACTTTTTGGATAAACCTTGTAGTGCATGGACTAAGCTAATTAGGACTTTAATTATTTTTAATTATTTAAATGCTTTATTAGTTAATTAAATCTCTCTCAACCCTTCTCTCATAGTTAAGTGCATTCAGTACGACTGCTTTGAGCACGTGCGTTATGCTTGGTAATCCTAGTAACGAATAGCATTTGGTAATCCCAGAAGGTTGCATTGGCTCAAGGTGTGAACGACAAGTGGGAACGGATACTGATGCTAGGCATTAGAACTTAGTTAGTTAAAGTTAGTTATTTAGTCTCTTCACCCTTTCCCTCATTAGCATAGGAGATAAAACATAAAAGATATAAAAATCATATACCTCAGACTTACTTAACCATACAACTGTGACAAATACAAGTAAGCCTGGGAAGACAATGAACGATTAACCTTAAGTGTTCCATAAGGTGTGTAGGCACTTAGTTTGCAGAGTTCCCCCAGATCGCACATGTAATGCTCGTATTCGTATGGTTGAGTGTAGGGGTACCTTGCCACTCATCAAGTCCATTTTGGGATAAGAAACCTTTAAAATCCAAGCTTGTCCAATAAATTTACAACAATGTTCCTTTCATAATTGTACAAATCTTGAATAAGCAAGTGAAGAAGTTACAAAGAAGTCAATTAGAGTCCATGCTAATTGTAAGTGATTGTTTAATCCAAAATCATATGAAAATAATTGTATACCATATAATTTCACACATTTCATGTATATATATGGTCTAAGAAAATATGAAATTCTAGCCCTACTACCATCAAAGAGAAGCATCTATATGTTGCTCCTCTCAATTACAAAAACCCCACTTCTAAAATCCAACTATTTTCCCCTAATCCTCCTTACCAACTTCATTGGACCGTTATCCTAGTTTCTTATAGCCACAAAGTGAAAGATGAACCCTTTGCAAGTGATTTGATAAAAAATACTATAACCTCTCTTTGTAATGTAATGTTATAATGATAATTCTCTTTGTAATGTAATGTTGTAATGATTATGTATTAGTGCTTCTTGATCCATGATAAAATTTCCCTTATTTCATTTAAAATACATTCCAATGTGAGGGGAAGAATGATGTATATTACATAAGTCTTTTACATAATGAATTTTTGTAACTAGGTGTTACAATTATTCATTTAATTAAGGCTTTAATCATTAATCATTTTTTCATTTTATTGAACACATTTTTCTAGGGACTATCATTTGGAGTGATTATAATATGTTTATTTCTTAACTCGGAAGACCCTTGATCGCAACCATTTAAAAGACGTTAAGCTTTCGTTCATTCATTGATCCTCCAAGATCCTACCTTGATAGGGTGAGCATTGAGCATACAAGTAATGATTCTTTTGAAAAAAATTTGCTAATTGTAGGTGATTGTCATGTGCTTTAAGTATAGGTTAGTTCTGTTTAATATAAGTATTATTTAGGGAAAATATGTCTAGTTTAAAGCACCTATAAATTCTAAGTTATATAGAGTACCTAGGTATATATTGTAGTGATCAAGATACTCACTTCTTAGTAATAAGATTATGGGTTCAATTTTTTCCTTCACTTCTAGATTGTAGACTTATACTAGGATACTTTTGTTTAGGGGGTCATATCTATCCTATCATGATGAGGGAGTTATGCTACCATTCCCTATGTTCATTTACTCAACCAAAAAAGAAAAGAAAAGTTAAATATGTCCAAGGGATAAATCAAAACGTTTCAAATGCTAACACCCTCCTCTCATAACACAAGTCTTTCATTTAATTTCTCTAAAAAAGTATGTATTTATATTTCAAAAGAAACCATTATTGGACATTTTAAATCTATTCTCCCAATTTGAATAATATATTGGGTATTGTACACAAATTGAAAGATCTATTATATGTGCATGAAGATAGATAACTTATATATTTAGTCATCTAGTTATGGAAGAGGTAAATATAGTCATTTAGTTTTGGTAGAAAATGAGGTGTTAACCTAGTGATAAGACTTTTGATTTGGTAACTCCAAGTTATGGGTTAAATTCTAGTGGGTTTTAGTTTTATATTGTTAAAACAAATGTTTTAGGTTTTAGTATCTTCTTCCTAAAAAAAATCTAATAATGGTAGAGAATGAGGTGTTAGCCTAGCGATAAGATTCTTGATGCTTAATGCTAAGATACTAAGTTATAAACTTCTAATATAACTTTATGCCTTGGGGATAAATATTGTTCAAAAAATATTTTCGGTTCCAACACCCCTTTCGCCATCTAGTTATATTTTCAATATCCTCTTAAATGAATTTTTTTTGATAAATTCTTATATATATTTGTTTTTTTCTACTTAAGTTTTAAGAATGTTTTATATTGATTGTATACATTCATATAGTCTTCCACTACTTATTCTCTATTATATTTGGAAGCTTTGATGTATAGTTAGGTTTCAACAATAAGAGCATAACTATTATCTTTCTTTAGAAGTTAAATATTAGATTTTCAAAGATGTCACTTTTTAGTTATAGCTTGAAGCAAAAAAGCTTACCATCAAAGCTAAATGCTTAATTTGTATTTTGCAATATTAATTTCTTTTTGTTTTAGAGACTCAAGGCTGGAAAGATCAAATTTTTAGTATTGTAGTCAATTTTTATCATGGTTTATTAAATAAAGGACTAAATCCTAATAGAGACGCATGAAAGAAGGTTATCAAAGCAGTTGGCAGTAAGGTTACTCAATGTGATATTTAATTACTCAATAAGGTTCCAACTTCAAAGAAGGTCTAGGAGACTATAAATGTATGTTTAATCGTAAGGCATCATGTTTAGATGGGTTTCCAGTTGAATTTTTAAAAACTTTTTGGCACATTATTGGTAAAGATATTTATGATATTATCATTGAGTTTTGGAGAGGAAATTGTATTTTGAGTGAATTTAATATTACATGGATCTCTTTATTACAAAGAAAGATGAAGCAAGTAATATCAAAGACTATAGATCAATTAGCTTATGCAATACTCTTTACAAGATCATATCCAAATTTATGGTGAATCAAGTAAGCAAGGTTCTTCAATCTATTATTGCATTTGAGCAAGCTAGCTCTATTCCTGGTAGATATATTTTGAATCAATTTCTCCTCACTTAAGAAATTCTCCATTCAAGCCATCTCCAAAAGGCACTAAGTGTTGCTCTTAAATTACATATAAGCAAGGCTTATGATAACATTTCTTGGGATTTCCTTGATGATATGCTTTGCAAATTGGATTTTCTAGAACATTGGTTACAAAAATTGTAGTGCTATAAAGCTACCTATTTTTCTCTCTTGATTAATAGGTAGCTTACATGTGATTTCATGGAAAAAAAGAGGGTTCATTAGATCCATTCTCTCTTTATTTATTTATTATGTTAATGGAAGGTCTTAGGACTATCCTCTGAAAATACAAATTATAGCAGCTTATCAAAGGCATCACTCTAACCCATGAATGTCCAAATTTTACATATTCCCAATTTGTTGATGATGCCTTTCATTTTTGTGCAAGGTTCTAAGTTTATCCTTAATAAAGCTCTTGATTTCCCTCATACTTTTTCTCAAGCATCGAGCCTGAAAATAAATTTTACAAAGAGTAGGATTTTCAATTTTGGCACACCTATTATAATATTTCAGGAGTTTTGTCTAAAACTACAATATCAAGAAGATAAATTTGGTACAAAATATTTGGGCCTCCCACTTTTCATTGGTAGAATGAAAATCAATTTATAGGAAGAAGTCATTGAAAAAATTAATAGTAGATTAGCAATGTGGAAGGAGAAATTGTTAACACAAGCAAGAAGGCTCTAGTTTATTCATTATGTATTGCAAGCTACCCCTCTTTATTATCTCTCATGTTTTAAAGCCCTAGAAGCAATTTTGAATAAACTGGAGAAGTTAGAAAAACATTTTCTTTGGTCTCATATTAAAGAACATAGCTTTCATTCAATAAATTGGAATGATCTTTGTTGTCCCATCCAAATGGATGGATGGGGTTTTCACCATTTAAGTCATATAAATTTAGCATTGTTGGGGAAGTTTGTGTAGCAACTTTACATAGGTAACAAACAATGGATACAAGTCATGAGTGCTAAGTACATATATAACAACATGCTTTTTCATAATGCTCCATCCATTCTTTGTGTTAGTCTGACATGGAGAAGTTTTGAAAAATTAAGCTTTGGTTCCAAACAAATATTTGGGTTCATAATAAAATAGTACAATGAAACAATTCTTGTTAATATAAACTCAATGAACCATATACAAGTTTAGTGCCAAGAATTAAATATCCAATTAAAGAATCTTAGTGGCATGATGTGATGATACCAAAATGCAAAATTTTTATGTGAGAGAGTCTATATGGAAAATTACCTATGAGCATGTTTTTATTTCATAAGGGATTAATTACAAATGATAAGTGTGTGCATTGTGGAGTTCAAGTAGAAATCATTAATCATTATTTATTCCATTGTTTTGAGGCCCAATCGTTTTGGAATGAACTCAGGCACATCATAAGAGTATGTTGGCTTAACAATTCCATTCATGACTTTATTAATCAAATTTCTTAAAGTTTGGAGAAATAGAAACAATGCCGAAATAAAAATTTTGCTACAACAAGACTACATATAGTGTGGGTTTTTCAACAAGAAAAGAGTAACCATGTTGTACTTGCTAAACGCTTCATCATTGATTATTCTATTATCCTAAGACATCATCGTGATGCTCGCCAAGCTTAATACAACATTTTTTTGGGTTGTTCTATTACTATAATTTGTAATCTTTTTTTGGTATGCTTCATGTATAACCTTTTACTATCAGATGTGCTCTAGACACCATAGAATCAAGTTTACTTTTTCTTCAAAAAAAAAAAAATATTTCTTTTATCTTTAGAGAGAGATTTCTCCTTTTTTACAAGAAACTCTTTAGTAAGAAGTAAAAATTCATGAAGGTGCTTCTAGGTAAGGCTTAATAATTTTTCTAGCTTAGAGAGGAGGCTTTTTAAGATTAATTATAAGAATGAAAACCTAAAAAGACATCTCCAAAACTATTGTGATTTTTCTTTATACTATCTCTTCATTGATTTTTTTTGGAATCTAATAATCCCCCTTTGCCCCTCCCCTTGAAAAATAAATAGTTATGAGAAGATTAAGCAAATTTGATTTTTATATTTTTGATTTTTCTCTAACAAATTTGATCTTTCTAGAATTCCCCTATGGGGAATTTTAAATTATCTCCACCTTCTTCGATCAATTCTAAACTTTTTGCTCATATTATGCATGAAGAGATTTCTATTGATTTGAAGAATGCAAATTTGCAAGCTTGTGAAGAAAAAATTGTGAAATCTTCTTCTAGTAATGTTGATGCATCTAAGACACTTGATCTTGTTCTTCCTATGATGTATATAAGTTAGTAATAGTTGATCTTACATCATAACATATGATGAAAGATCAAAGTGTCACATCGACAGGCCCTCATCGATGAGTCCCCGTCGATGTGGTGTTGCCCAAGTCACGGGGCCATATCAATGTAGCATTTGCTATATTTATGAGGGCTTGTCAATGCAGCTCCATAATAAAGTCTATAAATACATGCTCACCAGCTATGTTTAGGGAGGCAATATCATAGTTGTAGTAGAGCTCTTGCAATGTTTTCATTTGAGAGTTAGAATATTTCTTTGAGTGCTCACAACAAGAGTTAGAAGGTGTACAAATCTTTATTCAAGCACTAATGTACTTGAGCACACTAGTGTGAATGGCAATAAAGATGAGCCTTTTGATCAAACCTTGCAACACTTGGAATAAATTAATGATTTATTTTTGCATTTACTATTTTTATTCATTATGCAATTAATTAAGCTAAATTAGACTTCAATTGATTAATTAATTAAGCTAAATAGATTAAATGCATAAGTAGGACCACTTCAAGCATGACATACAACACTTGGTGATCCTAGTAATGGTTAACTCTTGATAGCCTAGCAGTGTTGTATGTGTTCAAGATGTGTATAGAAAGTGGGACCGGATGCTTATGTTAGGACAATTAATTACTAATTAGCAATTAGATTAGATAAATTAGTTCATAAGTTAAGTTCCAACTTGTTATTAATCGTAGATGAATAAAATATAAAATAATAAAAATCATGTGCCTAAATTACACTTAACTAAATAATTAAGCTCCACAAGTGTAGTTGGGAAGACAATGATCGTCATGATTAGATTTCACGTCCTGGAACTAGTGTACATGAGAACTTAAGATCTACAAAATTCGACTGAATTATGTGTGAACACTTGTAATTCGTATGGTTGGGTGTAGGGTATACTTTCCGCTCATCATTGGTTCCATTTCCAGGGACCTTTAGTTTGTTATGTGTGCTATCTAGGATTTAGTGAAAATTATTCAAGATCGTTGGAATGAACCCTAAGTCATATCATACTTCAAAATAACTACATCAATTATAAGGAAGCATACTAAATTTTTTGTCTTCTAATACAAGATGTCTTCTTCTCATAGGAGTGATTCTTTTCCCAAGCCCGACGAAGTAAATTAGCAGGTGCCCCAACAATATAGAGTGGTATATGCTCATCCTAATGAGTATGTACCCAATTTCACCTTCATCCTACACTAGGATGAACTACTGCGGTGGCGAGACATGGAGGGCAACATTATGTTGTTGCCTAATTGATCCATTCCTACAATGCTCTAAAAAATTCTTATATGATTGAGAATCTACGGGCTTCATGTTGAATATGTTGTGTAGGATAGTGACACTAGGGATTATCATCCCATTAATGCACAACACCTAAGGGATCGACAACTAGAGCAATGTTATAAATCTGCAAAGGGGAATTGGTCTAATGATTCCCCATTCTTGATGTACCAAAAAGATGGTAAAGAACCCTTCTCTAGGGTTTTTCCATACAAAGAGACTCCTCTCTTTGACTTTAGTGAAGGAGGTCAAAACTAGAACTTGCAGTTCATGATCCATAATCCTAGTTCTAGAAAAAATGGATCCCATGACAAAGAGGGACCCAAGGAGGAGAGTCATGGCAAGGATACGAGCAAGAAACAAGATCATGATCATGCCATGATCACTAAAGAGGGGATGGTAGGCACCATGATGATGCTAATCCTCCTTCCTCTTCACCTTCATCATCATCTTCTTCCTCTTCTAGCTCTAAATGTAACCGTAAGGGGTGCGATTGTGATGGAGGTGACCAACAGAATCGAGATAATCATAAGGATTGTTAGGCAAGTTAATATCTATGGCGCAGCATTCAAGAGAGGCCTATTACCATGAATGAATGGATAGTATAGGGAATTGTAGGCACTAACATCATGACTATGATAAGCCTTTGCTCACTACCTGAAGCATGCTAAACATCACAAAGGTGGCGATAATTTCTACAAGGCACATAAAGGATAGCCGAATCAAGAGGCTAGACATGAATACTATCCCCAAATTTGAAGGGGAATATAACTTAGATTTGTATAATCATCTTCAAGCTTTTCATGATGCTTATGCCTTGCAAAATATAGAAAATGACTAGCAAAAGCTTAAGTTGTTTTCCAGGACACTCATTAAAGAAGTAGAAAGCTGGTACCGATCCTTAGAGTCGGAATCAATTCGTAGATGGAGTACAATGCTTTAACTATTTAAAGAAAAATGTCAGACATTCTCTCAAGCATCCAACTTAAGGAGGTAGATCCAAGGATGGAAGCAAGGAACACATGAGTCCTTGGATGTTTCCATGAGCAAATATTATTCCTTATTGCACAGATGTCCTAGCCATGGTTATTCTTAACAAGAGTAACTTCACCATATCATAGATGGGCTTCAATTAGAAACAAGGATAGCTCTTGGAGTCTATTCCCAAGGGTGATTATCAAAGTTCAGAGCCTATCAAATCCAAAGGCTAATCGAGTAGGTAGAAAAAGAAGAAGGAGAGTTGAGGAAATGCAAAAGTGCAAAAGAATGTAATTGAGATCCTTCCATTTGCAAGAGGGAGGTTCAATTTTGTGATAGTGAGGAGGAATCATCACTTGATGAGGTGGTGAACTAGAAAACATTTCTAATTCAAAAATTTACCTCTAAAATCTTGGCTAAGGTCGATGAGTCATGGGACTCTATGGATAGTAGATTTTAAGTTGTCTTGAAAATTATTGAAGAGTCCAAAGAATAAAGTAGTGATTGTGACTGCAAGAGGCAAAAGAAAGCTAAATGTTCCAATCAAAGGGGTAGGGGCAAGATTGTTGCAGTAGATGAAGTTGTAGAAACTAAATTAGATGATGATGGTGGATGTGACATTTGCCAATACGAACATCCTAGGGATGTTTTCCCATCATGTCACACTTACAGAAGTCTAGAATGTATGCTTTGAATCCATGACTAGCAAAAAGACAAATACCTAGAAGATTATCTTATCCTTAAGGCAATTCCAAGCAGTTCCATTAACAATAACAATATTATCCAAGTGGAACTCCACTGCAATCGTATGAGTAGTATCAACAATGACACCAACCACAGTCATGTGGGATGCCACCACTAAGGTAGTAGTACCCTTACAGGTAGCTAGATTCATATGGGTATTACATTCAATAACCCCTATCTCCACGTGATTCTTCCAGTAACATTTCTCCTTTCCAACATCACTACTATCCTCTCAAATACTATATAACTCATTCTCTATATTTCAGGAGGGATACCACATTGTATCCTTATCCTCCTCCTATTCCTACACCTATTCCTACACCCTCAATGCAACTATTGCCTACTCCATCCATGTAGGATGAACTTACAGCCCAGCCACAACAATGTAATGCTACTAAGGCCATCAATTTAAAAATTTTAGGGTTCATCAATTGAGTGGTTTAGAATCTCATGCTCATAAAAGACCATTGTTCTAATTCAATAAGCCTACTAAGCCCTTACAAACTTAGGTGGCTGGTCACCCTACTCCTACCTCATCCTCTGCAAACCATTCCATCGATAACCCTTTAAACCAAATGGCATCCAAAATCCATACTATTATGCTCACTCATGTCATATCTGCTTAGATCCGAGCTGGCACCCTTCCCAAGAAATTGGCTAATCTTGGGAGTCCTCTTATCTATTTGCATATTACTGGGAATGAACCATGTAAAGCTCTTCTTAATTTAGGTTTTGGTATGAACTTGATTTCTCATGAGATGTATACTACCTAGAACCTACTCAAGAAGAGAAAAATTCGATTCAAATTGATAGACTAGTCCATTAGTGTTCCATTGGAACTAGTCAAAGACATTATGACCACTATCTATGGGTGGTCTTATCCTACTGATTTCCTAATAATCAAGGTTGAGAACTGTAAAGGGGACTTCCCAATCATTATGGGAAGGGCATGGCTCAACACTGTTGATGCAAGAATGGACATTACATATCTTTCCCTAGAGATATCTAATGAAAATGCATTTGGAAAGATAGAGAAGAAATGAGTTTCATGCATCACGTACAACAATACAGGGTGCAATTACATGCAAAAACTCTAGTCTGTGAAATGAGTATCTATTTCCACATGTAGGAAATGTGCACATGAACCAGATATTCAAAGGTGTCTGTACACAGTAGCCACAAAACAAGAGGACACCTAGTGGGTGACCATTGATTCTGACAATAGCACAATGTGCATGGAACCTATTGAGAGCCTAACATACACTTATGTCATAGGCATTGATGAGTAGCGAGGTACCCCTATGCCTGACCATACGAATATGAGCGTGTACACACGATCCGGCCGAACTCCATGGATGGGCTAATTGTGAGTTCTAAGATAGTTATTATGCTTCATTGTTCATTGTCTTTCCACGTTGAACTAGTGGAAGCATTTTCATGTATGGTTTAGTCCGAAGTGAGGCATATGATGTAATGTTTTGGTACTACTCCTACTATAGAACGATAATAAAGAGTTGATTAACTAAGGGTATGAAATAAATCCTATATTAACCTAAGGTGATGAGTATCCAAACCTGATTGTCCATACACACCTTGGGCTTCACATAGTTTCTGCTGGGATTACCAAATGCTAATCGCTACTGGGCTACCAGATAATACGCTTATGTATTCACAATTGGTCATACTCATTCCACTTAATGATGTGGAGCATAAATAACATTAGTTGGAAATTGCAATAAATAAAGACATTAAAATTTTAATTTAAGGAAATCATAAATGTAAAGTGGATGCTGCAATGATGTAAATGGTCTTGATCTTTATTTCTGAACATGTAATGTGCCCAAGTACATTGCACTCGAATAAAAATGTTGTGCAATCATAAACATCACACTACGGGCATACACTTGAATTGAAATTGGAAAACTCTAACTGACTCTATCTATATCTATCTACCTCCCCTATGTGATATTTATAGGCGAGAATGGAAAAAATGACATCGGATATTCAACATTGCCTACTAACCTCAATATCAGATCCCCGATATCGAATCCAGGATATTTGAGACCCTATATTGTTTTTGATGACTCATCATAGCCCCATGACTGAATGAAAACTCATCCTTGAGTTTCATACAAAATGGTGAAAGGTATGGAATTATTGACTGGTAATACAATCATTACAAGAATCAGAAGTAAGAACAAAAAGAAGAATGATAGAGTCATTACGTTGTGCCAGGAGGTGGTGGCTCTTCCACAATCTCCTTTCCTTTGCCTTTATCTCCTAGTTTCGGAGGGTTGTGATGATGTAGCAGCGATTGAAATTTCTCCTCCTCTATTCTAGGATCAAGCATAGTCCATGTAGACAATCTAATGTGTGAGGGAACTAGCACATCCCATAGGCATGGTAGCTGTAAAAACATTTGATTGGATTTTACATACCATGCCGCAAACTACTATCTCTTCTCTTCAAATGCCTTGGCCTTATCTCTCAACTCTTGATAATCAACAAGCATTTGACCAGGTTTGTAGCTACATCTTTCTATCCATGGTAGCTCACCTTAACTACCTTCAATTCTATAGTTGCAACCGCTAGCTTGTCAAGAGCTGCTTTGCAATAAAAAACCTTCTTTTCATACAATGCATATGTGGTGGCTACGTACCTCTTGAGCTCATTGCACGGGTGCCTTGTTGTTAACATGGCCAAGTTGGCATATCAAAGATTGACCAACTCCATGTACTCTTTCAGATCAGCAATCTGTAGGTCCCAAATTTTAACCTCTACCTAGTGAGCAAGGGCATATGTATCCAAGATGTTTCTCCAGTCAGATTGTTGGGCCACAAAAGAATCTATCTGGCCCTTTGTCATCTGGATTTCTTTTTCAATGACTTCTTTGTACATGCCCACTTGGTCATGAAAGTGCTCCTTGAGGCACTCATGCTTTTTGGCCTCGTTCTGCCACACACTTATTTCAATGATTGACTTTTGTCGGATAGCGCGTACCTCCTCCATAGAGAGGGTTCAATTTTATCGGGGGAGGCAACTCATGTCATGGTTGATCTACACTAGCTGCTCTCTTAACTGGTGGATGCTTTCTTCTAACAAATTCTTTTGCTGCTCAATGATGGTCAACTTATTATTTGCTATAGTTAACTACTTATTTTTTTTTTGTAGGACAGCAAGGGCCTTGAGTTGCGCATGGGTTCATGCTTCTGCGATAGAAGCATCCCATATCACCTACTCTCTTTCCTATGCCAAGTTTTTATTCTCTTCTATCATCTGAGCCAATTTCTTAGTTTGGAAAGCCTCCATTGTCCTGGGTGGGATCAATGAAGATGGATCCTGCCTTTCTGCCTTTAAGGTTACAAGCTCTTAATGAAGCCTTTGGGCTTCTGCCTCTACATGCTTGACCCTGTGCTCAGTGATGAGAAGTTTTCCTTTGGTTGAAATTAATTCAGATTGTGTTGTAGTGACATCGCTAGGGATGTCGAATAAGGAGGTCATTACCTGCCCTATCTATAGTAGTCTATCCAACACATCCTCATGTTCAGCGGGAGCCATGGTGGGACCAACCAATGTTTTTGCATCCTATGCACTTGTGAGATCCTTTGGTGGTACAAAAAGGATGTTAAAGAATTCTTTAATGTGGTCCTTGATAATGTCCACTACACCTGCCACATCTTGGTGTTGCATGGCTACCACTGTAGCCCCTTCACCAATTTTGAGCATTACTTGAAATGATGCGGCACTTCTAGAGATCTATTGTGACCACTGGGCTTCTTGTCCGAACTGGAGTGAAACCTGCCCTATGATAGGATCAACATACATTGTGCACTAGACTGCATCATCAAGAACTTAAAAGAGGCTTAACTCACCGAGTGTTCCCTAGCTCACGAGGTCTGAGATACACCAGAGATGGTTAAGTGTAGGCCTATAATCATAAGTTGACAACTATTATAGAGGAGGTTGAGATGATAGTGGTAGTTGTTCAGAATGTAGTCTGTGGCTGGGTCTTGCTTCTTACTACTTCTTGGCCTATGCCAACTAGTGCCTAAGCTATTTGATTTGTTACTCTAGTTGGGCGATGTATCCTTGCTCTGGTTGCTACTCTTCCTATTCTTCCTCCTATTCAAGATATTTTCTTGGAGGCACTGGTTTTAGCAGTTTTGCAAAAGAAGCGTTTTGACCTTTGTAGGATACATCATTAGTATAATGAAGGATTCTAGCACATTGACATAATTTCTAGATTAGATAAGGGAACGACAAAGTGAGCTTCCCATCTTTGCCTCTTCAAACCATCGCTCGATCTCCATGAAGTATAGTTGGGGAATGTTGGCTTGAAATTTTTCCATTAACACAACACATCCCTGAGCTGCATAGGTGGATAGATGATTAAGCCCCTTTGTTGGAAACAAATTATATGTTCCAATTTTGAAATAGGTACACTCGTCTAGGCTCAATCCATTGTATGACTTATTCTCATCATCAAAAGCACGTTTCAACCATAGCTTATAGCTCTCTGGATTAGCTCCAACATTTGACAAATTTAGGGCTTTAGTGATTGCCTTAATGGAATAAGAGACTGTGACCCCACAAATTCTTACCGTGGTACCTTCTTCTCTACCATGCCAAAAAGAATAAGTCTCCCCAAGGTACCATTCTGCACTTTTAGACAAAATTAGCCAAAATGGAGACACTTGCAACTGTGTCCTCACTAACTAAGGGGTGAACTCGATGAATAGCCCAAAGTGCATTTCCATGATGACCAAGGCCAACGTGGGACATGCTTGAATGGCACCAAGGCATTCTGGTGATAATGTGAGTCATGGTACTTGCACTTGAGGTGTTGCCTCTGCCTTCATAGATTGAGCTTCAATAGGAACTTCTGTAGGGGCTTGTTGATGGATGTTGAATGATTGTGGCTCCTACTTAATTGGTGGCCCTTGTTAGCCAGTTTGACCTTGGTTTACCCAAGGGTGTTTGCTCAATCTCTGTGATGGATCGCCTTGGGTTGCTCGTTGGGGGGGGGGGGGGCATCTAAAATTACAAAAAACATTAGGTTGCTAAAGGATCCTTGTATTCATCATGTTACTCATCTATACCTTAGTCAACCTTCAGTGTACGTTATAGCCATGTTAGATTGTAGAGTTAAGGCCTTACTTATTGTTCTTTTCAAAATTGTCTAATAAGATAGTTAAGGCACTTAGGGATATGTAAAAAGTATCTTTGGCATGGTGAGCAATGTTTATTTACTTATTTAGCTTTGATTTACTTGGTGTATTCATTGTTTACCCTCAAAAGACCTTTCAGGTGATAGCGATTTTTGAAGAATAAATGTGACATTAGGTGAACACAACAACCCCCACCCCCCCCCCCCCCCCCCCCCCATGACTGAGATGGATACTTCGAGGATAGATAGGCGCAAATGGCACAAAAAACGGAGTGTGAACGAGTAGGATATAGCGTTTGGATGAGGGGCGTGTAGAGCTAAAAGCTCTAGAGAGAAAAAATGGCAAAAACTCCCCTAGCATTGGGATGTGAAAATGAAAATGGAATTGTGGCTAAGTGTTGTATTTATAGATTTTATGGCCCCAATATTGGAGTGCCTAGAGAAATGCTCAACCAAAAATTTAACAAAGGGAGAATAATTTGAGGGTAGGAATAAAAGAGTTGGAGGTACCAAAACATTAGGAACTTGGGAATCGCGTTAGGAGAATGCTAGGGAAAGGAATAATGCACAAAAGTGAAAAGGGTATATAGTTAGGGAAAGGTGGGATAATAGGCATTAAGGCATAGTGGAAGGTGCATAAATCGGGTGGTATTGAAAAACAAGTAAAAGATACAAGAGTTACACAAGTGGGTCCCCCCCAAAGCAAGTGCATGCCCATGATGCCCTTGCATAACTATGCCAGAAGGTATCCATAGGCACCTAAGGTGTTGAATGCGATTGATACCTATCACACAACATCACACAAACAAAAAATACACCGCCATCAGTAGAGAATGATGACTATGTACATCCAAATCATAAATGAAAACACAGTGAATAGTGAGGTGAGGAATGGAAAGCATGGTGAAAAGAGAGAACATAGAATGGACTTCCAATATGGAGGTTGTGTGAAGCCCCTTGTGTGTTTAGTGGTTAAGGTGACTTGACAACAACCATCTCGAATCTAGACCAAAAACAACCACATCCAGTGACCTTCCATCAACACACCTGACCAATCCATCCTCTTAAGTAACATGGGTATTCTTATAGATCAACCACCATCCCAACAAAAAGAAGAAAAGAGTAACAGGAAGTGTAGAAGGACCTTAGTTAGAGGGAACCTTCAGGCATGGGTACATGTCTTTCTAGTTCCATTAGAGGGAACCTTCAGGCATGGGTACATGTCTTTCTAGCTCCATAACTAGTGCTTGTAGTCCATACTTCATGATTTTATCTAAGGGGTGTGCTTTGAATTCCCATCAGTTTTTTTTTTCTTTTTTCTTTTCTTTTTCTTTGCTTTTTTTTCTTATTTTCTTGAATGGGAACCACATCATGCAAAGAGTATTTGATGGGTTCAACTTCTTGGTGATGTTCGGTAGTGGAATGGTAGAAAACTGATGACAACATCCACACATTCAAGAGAATAAACCAGTACAAGTGTATCAAATCCCTTTGAAGTCAACCATTTTCAATTCCTTTGAATCCTTCTTCAAGGTGGAGGATACCAAGCCATAGATTCATTATAGTTTGATTAGAAAATGAGGCTCCATCCTTCCAAAATAGAGGGAAACCATAGAGTTAAGTGGATGGATGGATGACATGGATTCACCATTCACATAGATAAACATTTATGATGGAAACCACATAGAAACAAATCCCCACCCCAGGTGGACCAAAGTAAAACTCACTTATTGATCGAGAACATTTAGGAATGGTAAACAAAATAAATCAAAACAAAACAAAAACAAAAACAAAATAAAAGAAAATAAAACAAAACAACAGAAAAGAAAAAGGAGGATTAGTTTGTGGTTAGAAAGGAAGATAGTCCCAAGGACTATGCATTGGAGGGCGATATGAACTAGCAAAACGGTCCATGCATTGTGGATACATGGTATAGGGCATTCCTCCTAGTGGTGTCACACACATGACATAAGAGTTGGGTTGGTATGCTGGTGTGGAAGATGGGGTAGCTTGAAACATTCCTGGTGTCCAGCTAAGGTCGTGACAACTCGATGGCATGCATGGATTCTATTGTCCTGGCATAAAATTGGAATCCACAATAGTGGTCAAAATAGGAGTAGAAACAACATGTGACTTTGGTGTATGTACAAAAGGTGGTAGATCCAAAGGAAGGGACACATCGCTAGGTTGCCCTTGTGTAGGAGTAGTAGATACAGTGGGTGATGTTTGGCCTTTACATTTTTTGGTGTGAATCATCCTGAAGAAGGAACATTTGTGTGGACATAAAGGGTTTCCATTTGATTGATCGTTGGTACACACAGTTGTTGCACAAGTAGTCGCTTGTGGCTATAAAGGATGTTGTGCTGAAGCCTTCAAAATGTGTGACAACATGTGAAGGGAAAAAACATGAGAACTTGGCAAAGATGATGAAAGATATGCAACATGCGGTGGTGATGACATAGGAGATGGCACGTAGCAATGGTGTTGTGGTGGCTTGTACACGTGTGGTGAAGAAAAAGAAGATGAATGGGAACTTGTTAGCGAAATAGGCTATTAAACGTAGTACTCACATGAGTATGGATGGTAAGATGGCTACCAAGTGGATGATTGCCTTCCCTATGACTATGGTGGTTGCCACTATGATTGAGGTTGACCATAAGACTAAGGATGGTCCCTACCCATGTCAGTATAGGATGGACCATAACCACGTGGACAAAGAAGTATTCTTCTAGGCTTGTGCTAGTGTAAGAACTTCAGATTTAGCACAAAAGTCCAATGCTCCTGTAGATGTGACAATATTGGGCATCAGCCCTTTGGATGATCATAAAGGCAAAGGTCACATTCCTCATCCATGTTTGCAATGAAGCTATCTACCTTGTTATCAACAACAGTGTGTTTTTCTTGTTGGACTTTCATCTTACTTGTTTCACAATTGGTTCCTTTATGTTGAGATCCTTCACCGAGACTGTGTTGTGCCACACTCACTTTAGTAGGCTTGGCATATGATGAAGCACTATCCTAAAGCCATGTAGACATCCTATTCAACCTTGCATGAAATTCATTAATTAGTTATTGTATTAGCAAGGGAGCTTGTGACATCTCCCCTTGGAAACTTGTCTTATCCTGGTCAGTGACCATTTTTTTACAAACATTGATTCCTATTGGTGGTTTTCCAAACTTTGTTTTTTACATAACTCTCCTTCTTCTTTAGCAACCCATTGAATTAGCCTTAAAATCCAATGGCCTTATAATTTGTATAATTGGCCCTTAGCATATGTTCCCAGGGTCTCTTGTGTTTGAGTCCAAAGCCCATCTATGATGTGGTGAAGTTGTTCTTCCTAGGAGAAGCCATGGCCTGGACATTTATGCAATAATGAGTAATAATAGTCTAGGGCCAAATCCAAGGGCTCATATTCTATTTGTTGTCATTCCTAGATTTTTTTCCGTAACTGGGATACTCTAGTATAAGTTTTGTACTTTTCATTGAATAATTCTAACATTGTGAACCAATGCTTAATAGAATTAGGTTTCAACGACTAATACCATACGATAGCTTGATCAACGACTGTCTAAGGGAAGAGTTTTAGCTTGTGCCACATGTTCTCAATGTTCTGTAAGGCACATGCATCATGGAAGGATTTCAAATACTATTGTAGATCGGAATTATAGCCTCCTCTAAACCTAGGGATATACTCCATTTTGATTCGTTTGATACGACTATCCCGTTGATGCTTTTTGGCAATTATAACAATCTCCTGAATGTTCACTAAGCTTCAAGTTGATAACAAGGGTTCACTTTCTCCATCAGACATCTCCTTATATGGATGTTAAGTTGCATGAGGTTGATAACCCTGTAGGTAGTTGAAATGATGATATGAGCATTGTGTTGTTCAATGTCTGTCATCATGTCTAGGATGATCACTCCCTTATGTGTCGATATATATAACATTGGTTCACTAGTGAATAGTGTGCATGAGACATGTTGGAGATGTGGGTGTGACTTGTTACTCCTTGTTAAAAGATAGAGCATGGAAATACCTACAATGAAGTTGTATGATATAACTATCTTAGATAATTAGCACCATCCCTGGTAATGGCGCCAATGATGAGCAGCGAGGTACCCCTACACCCAACCACACGAATACGCATGCGTACGTGCAATTTGGTTAAACTCTGTGGATGGGCTAATTGTGAGTTCTAAGATAGTTATTATGCTTCGTTGTTCATTGTCTTCCCATGTTGGACTAGTGGAAGCATTGTCACATATGATTTAGTCCAAAGTGAGGCGTATGATGTAATTTTTTGACACTACTCCTACTATAGAACAATAATAAAGAGTTGATTAACTAAGGGTATGAAATAAATCCTATATTAACCTAAGGCTGTAAGTATTTGAACCCGATTGTCCATACACACCTTGGGCTTCACGTAGTTGCTGCTAGGATTACCAAATCCTAATCACTACTAGGTTACCAAAAAATATGCTTATGTATTTGCAATTGGTTGTACTCATTCCGCTTAATGACAAGGAGCATAAATAACATTAGTTGGAAACCGTAATAAATAAAGACATTAAAATTTTAATCTAAGGAAATCACAAATGTAA
This sequence comes from Gnetum montanum, assembly GCA_015680685.1. Classification (NCBI taxonomy): domain Eukaryota; kingdom Viridiplantae; phylum Streptophyta; class Gnetopsida; order Gnetales; family Gnetaceae; genus Gnetum; species Gnetum montanum. The sequence continues at coordinate 696,573 of MNCI01002119.1, read as the reverse complement.
AGTGGATGCTACAATGATGTAAATGATCTCGATCTTTATTGCTAAACATGTAATGTGCCCAAGTACATTGCACTCAAATACGGATGTCGTGCAACCATAAACATCACACTGTAGGGATACACTTGAACTAAAATTGGAAAACTCTAACTAACTCTATCTATATCTACCTACCTCCCTTATGTGATATTTATAGGCAAGAATGGCAGAAACAACATCAAATATCCAACATTGCCTACTGACCCTGATATCAGATCTACGATATTGAAGCCCCAAGATCGCTTCTGACAAGTCATCAGGCATGAATGAACTAGAGCAAGTTCATCACCAACTCTCTAATGATGAAAATAATGATACCAATTATGGAGAATTGGAGATCCCTAAGAATTTCAAATAAGAGCCCCTAGAGTTGAATAATCTACCTACAAGCTTGAAATATGCATTCTTAAAAAAATGGTAAGCCAGTCATACTTAATTCATAACTTGCTCCTAAGCAAAAAGCAAAACTATTGAAAGTGGTCAACAGATGGACAATAACCTTTGCTTGATCATATCCTAAATTCACTGGAATTGATCCACAAATATGCTAGCACCACATTTAGACTGATCCATCCATGAAACTAAGGGGGCAACCACAACAGTGGTTGAATTTAAAATTAAAGCAAATTGTCAAAGAGAAGATCAAGCAACTCCTGAAGGTAGGGTTCATCTACCCCATTGCAGATAGTGAGTGGATTAGCCCACTCATGATAGTGCCAAAGAGAGGTGGCGAATGGTAGGTTTGTATCAACTTTAGGCTATTAAACATGGAAACATTCAAAGATCATTTTATAGTTGTCATTCATTGATTAGGTGTTGGACATCATATCTAGGCATTGTTATTACAATTTTCTAGATGGTTATAGTGGCTATAACCAAATCTAGATTGCATTAGAGGCGAAAACAACATTCACAAGTTCCTTGGGGACCTTTTCATATCACAAGATGCCTTTTGGTTTGTGCAATGCTCTTACCACTTTACAATGCTTGGTCTTAAGCATCTTTTAGTAGCAAATCAGTAGCGGAGTGGAAGTCTTTATGGATGACTTCTCCACTTATGACACTACATTTGAGCAAGCCTTGGACCACCTTAAGAAAGTACTAACAAGATGTGTGGAAACAAACCTATGACTCAATTAGTAAAAGATCCATCTCATGGTCTAAGAAGGCATTATATTGGTGCATAGAATTTTGTAGGAAGGGATCAAGGTAGACTTTGAAAAGATAAGGGTCATCCAAGGAATCACTTGCCAAGCAAAAACTATCAAAGATGTTTAGTCATTCCTTGGATACATTGGCTACTACTGGTGGTTTATAGAGAATTTCTCTAAGATCGCAAAATCATTGGTTGAGCTAACAAAGAAGGATGCTTCCTTCATTTAGACCAAAGAATGTGAAAATGCATTCCAAAGCCTCAACCAGAAGCTCATAGAGACTCTAATTCTATGAGCACCTGACTAGTCTAGACCATTTCATATCATGATAGATGCATCTAACTACGCCTTGGGAGCCATGCTTATGCAGTTGGACAATAAGAAACATCCATATTACATCCATTGCGCAAGTTGAAGCATTGTGGGTGCACGATTGAATTACATCACTATAGAGAAAGAAGTAATGACAGTGGTGTATGCTCTGGAAAAGTTTAGGCACTGTGTGCTTGGATATAAAGTGTTTATGCACACTAATCATAGTGCCATATTCTTTCTCATAAATAAGCCAACGATGATCCCCCGTGTCATACGGTGATTGGTGATCTTGCAAGAATTGGATCTTACAATGGTAGATCTAAAGGGAACTGAGAATGTGGTCATTGGTCACTTATCTTGATTATAATTAGATAACAAAGAGGAGGAGAGCTAGCTCTCTAACCAATTTTCTGATGAACTCCTCTGTGCTCATGTAATAAATGAACAAATTCCCGTAGAACCAAAATGGTATGATGACATACTCATTTATCTTCTCACTCAGAAGATTCCACAAGATTTGGACTATAGGAAGAAATAAAAATTTCTTCATTGGGCTAAGAACTTTATGGAAATCAATGAACACATTTACAAGGTATGTGTCGATGGCCTAGTTCATTGGTGTATACCTAATGTAGATCAATTACATGTTCTCTAGGATGTTCATGAGGGTCCTTGTGGGGGCCATTATGCTAGAAGACACACGACCATAAAAATCCTAATGACAGGATACTATTGGTCCACAATCTTTAGGGATGCACACCAATTTGTTCGATCTTGTGGGCTCTGTTAATGAGATGGTGGGATGACCACATGTATGGAGGATCCTTAACAATGAATTCAACCACTAGAACACTTTGACATATGTCGCTTTGACTTCATGGGTTCTATCACACCTATGTCAAATGGCAAGGCATATATAATTATCGCTATTTATTACTATACCAAATGGACAAAAGCAGCAGTTGTGATTGACTATACATCATCCATTGCTACTTAGTTTGTATAGAAAAATGTTGCAAATAGGTTTGGGGTACCATGTGCACTAATTTCTGACAACGGAACCCATTTTACAAGTGCTACTTTTCAGAAACTCATGCAATGCTTGGGGGTTGAACATATATTAACAACACCCTATTATCCCCAAGCCAACGATCAAGTAGAGGTGACTAATAGGGAGATCACAAAGATTCTAATAAGAACTATTAGCAAATATAGAAGAGATTAGAGCACGAAACTCAATGATGCCCTTTGGGCCTATTGTTCAAGATGGAAACTTCTTATAGGCTACTCTTCCTATGAGTTGGTATATGAAAAATTACCAACTCTACCAATTTACTCTAAGCTCTGTACACTCTCAATAGCTTATGACTTGGACCTTGACTTTAGCCTAGCACAAAAAGAAAGATTAATCAATCTGAATGTGCTAGATGAAAATTGATTGGTGGCCTTATCCTTAAATAAAGTGCACAAGGCATTCAACAAACAATGACATGACCTTAGAATACGAAAAGAGAGATTTCCATTGGGAGATAAGGTTCTCTATTGGAACCCCACACACATACCTCAACAAACCAAATTTCAAACATTGTGGAAGGGGCCTTATATAATTGATGAAACCTTTCCTTATGGGGCCATGATCATATTCAAACTTGAACGCCCAAACAAGAAGCAGTTGGTCAACATCTAATAGATAAAGCCTTTCCATAAGCCCAAGAAAGCCAGTGCAACAAATGCCTCAACGAATGGACAACCATGCTCAATCTTTTAGATCTCCTCCTTTCAACTCAGTCATGGGGGAGATGGTCATCCATATTAATCACATACGTGGCTCCTTAGTTTTTTTATTTTTTGTTTTACACATTTTTATTTTTTGCAAATTTTTTATTTTACACCTTTTTGATTTTTAAAATTTTTACTATTTTACATCATTTTTATTTAACACCATTGTTAGTACATCTAAATTTTTCTTGAGTATTTTACACTTTCTTATATATTTTACTTTATTTTAGTGTGATTTTTTAATTTTTGTTAATAAATGTGCTTTGTGCCAATAGGACACATTGGTGCTGTAGCTATTTCTAATGGTGGTTTGTGCTTAATGTTTTGTTTGCTAATGTTTGGTTTCTATGTTTAAATTTTTGTATTGATGGCTAAGACATGGATTCTTTTTCATGGATTAGGTAGTAAGTCCATGACATCCACCCATCCACAAAATTTATGGTTTTCCTTGTTTTGGAAGTATGAGGTCTCTTTCCATAATCAAACTTTTAATAAATTTATGACCTTTGTAGTTTTTAGAATTGGGAAGGATTCAAAGGTTTGCACATGGAGTGACTTTCAGGGGACTCAATATTCTATATACTCTTCTACTTACTTGGTTGCATGAATGTTTTCATAGACTTCTTATTGTTCTGTGTCAACCAATAATAGGAAGTTGGATAAGTCTTTGCATGGTGTGATTCCCATCCAAAAAGAAAAAAAAACAAAATAAAAAAAATAAAAAATAAACATGATGGAAATTCAAAGCACACCCCTTAGAAAAATAAACAAGCTATAAGTACTAGTTATGGGACTAAAAAGACATGTTACCCATGCTTGAAGGTCCCCTCTAACTAAGGCCCTCTCTCACTTCCTACTTCTCTTTTCTTCTTCTTAAGGAATGGTGATTGTTCTGTGGGAGCACTCTTGTGTCTTGAGGTGATGGATTAGTCATGGAGTGACAATGTGAAGTCACTGAAAGCGGTTGGTTTTGGTTTGGACCAAGGATGGATCTTTTTAGTTCATTTAAATAGAAATCCACAAGGGACTTCTTATGACCTCAATTTGGAATTCCATCCCACATTCTCCATCATCCATTCATGTTGCCCATAACTCACCTCACTGTTAGTGTCCATGTTCTTATTCAGTGTCTTTGTTTGATGTACTTGAATTCTTTGGTAGAATCTTCTAGGTTTTGGTCCTTAAATTTCATCAGCCATTAATTGCCTATGGGGCCCAAAAACTCCTTCAATTGAAGTTATGTAAGGGTAAACTAGGCATGTACCTTCTATGGGAAAGGTCCACTTGCATATCTCTTAGTTAGGTTCATTAAGCATCTTATCCTTAGGCATTATTGCAATCAGAATCTGTCGTACATCCATCTTCTGCATCAGACCATGTGCTCCTTTACATATTTTCTTTAATTCACACATTCTCCATCAAAATTTTTAATTTTTGAGCTTTCAAAGATCCTCTTCAATGATTTCATCATATTCTTGGATTTTCTTGGACTTCATAGATTCCAACTTCATTCAAAAATTCCTTGTATCTTTTGAAATATTCAAATTTCAAAATTTTGTTTATGGACCTCATAAACAAGGCCCTGTTGACAGAGCCCATGTGTATATGAGGCCTTGTATACACGGCCCCATGAATGCAACACAAAAATACTATAAATATGCATGACCCTCATTAGAAATTTTCACATTTTCTCTCAAATGCCCAAGGAGGTTTTGCAGTTTTCAGAGCCCATAAATTCCTAACCATTTGTCAAAATCGCTTTGTTCTTTGACCTTGTAGCTCGTAGAGGTAAGCTCTTAGTCATGGGGGCCACAAATATGCCATTTTTGATAGAAACATTTTTGCCATTTTTCTAACTCCCACAAAGGTTAACTAAGAAATCAACATTTAAACACCAAATTACAAAATTTAAACCCATCCAACAAGCTCCAGTGACATGTATAATAAAAATTAATTAATAAAATAAGAATAAAATAATCAATCTACCATGGTCCAACCATAGCCAAGTGTAACTAACTAATAAGATAAGGTATTCAAATATTCTAAGTTACACATTATATCTACTAATTCATAGATATGTGGTGATTGTAGATGGCACAAAAAGGCAAACACATGTAGGAAGGAGGACCGTCTCAACCACGGAGAAATGACCAAGAATAGGAAGGGGCCAAGAACAAGCCAAGATGAACCAATTGCAACCCATGGCACAAGACCTCTTAGGGAAGAGGCTAAAGCAGAATCTATTCATCAATTTCTAGAATAGGTGGTAGCAACAAAACATTCCCACTAGGATGAGGCACCAACTCAATAAGCAAACCTTGAGGTGACCTTGATGAAAGCTTGCATAAATCAAATCAAATTAAGGGAGGTCTAGAAGATGGTGCTCCAGGAGTTAAACTTTAGCTCTTTCTTGGAGAAAACACGTAAAGAGGTACATGACCAATTGAAGACCTCTCCCATGTGGCCAATTAACACTTCTAGTGGGGAGTGGTATATGGGAGAGATGTTCTTATTTTACAACAATAGGTAGGCTGGTTCAATGGTCAAAATCAAGGACATTTCAGTGTCCTATTCAATGTAGGCCATTGCAAAGGCACTTAGGTTACTTGAAATTCAGGCAAATCTCATCGAGATTTTGATGCAAACAGACCCTAGCATCAAAAAGGAATTGATTCAGGGATGCTATGGTATCGATTGCAAGGAGAATGATGTGCTCACACTCGCAAAAAAAATCCACTACAGGATTGCGACCTTTCACTTAAACCCCATGGTGAGGCCCAACAAGATCACTACTTTTTCTACACATGTGTGTGCTACTCTAAGTGGAAGATTCCCTGTTAACCTTTCACAACTAATCTATTTGGAGATAGAGAAGTAGTTCAAGGAGAATGAACATGAAAGAAAGACATTCCCCTTCCCATGCCTCATCAGAAAACTATGTTGAAGGGGAAGAATAGTCTGTTACACTAATGATGTTGTTCAACGTGCTTCAATTGCTAATTAGGTGGAGATGATGAAAGAAAAAACACCTACAACAATCATTCAAGAAGAGGATTAGCAACCACCACCTCCGCCTAGCCCTTAGAAATTGTGCGAGACATTGTTGTAGCATCCCAACAGTTGTGTAAATACCGCGAATGGCTCTTAAATGAGTAAGAGCAACAAGAAAGCATGAGTTATGGAGACCTATTTATGTACCGACTAGCGATGAGTCACCTAAATAAGGTGGCCTGAATAGTAAGCCTGATGGGAGGTGGTGGATCAATTTTCTTTTCCCAATAAACACAATTGTCTGTGAGGTTGAATTCTAGCACTAGAGAGATAATGATATCTCTCTCATAACAACAACCATCTTGAATGATTTTTGGGAACGTCACGACCTTCAAGCTATGCTTGGAGGATGGCTAGGGGTCAATAGTATTGGTGATGCAATACTAAGGGTAAGAACCTATAGCAAATGTGGTTGTTGATAGAATTTCTAAAACACTCAATGCACCTACGAGATTTGTACCAGATGTCACTACACTTAAAGATGTGCAAACATCCACAAGGACAATAAATGGTAGAATAAGTTTAGCACAGCATGAACAACTACTAGACCAACTGGTAGGAATTAGGCAATAACTTCTACATGTCTTTCATCTTCCGAATAGTATAACTGCAACCAAGTCAAAGTTGTTAGAGGCAAGGGGTAAGAACATTATTTTGGAAGGGCAACTCAAAATAACCAAAGAGCTAAATGAATGCTTGGCTGCTAAACTTACTAAATTAAGTGCCCAGATTACTAACCCTACATTTCTTAACCTAGCATTGACAAGAGATGAAGCTCTTGAACAGCTTTTCACCAAGTTGAAAGGGGTGAGGATGTGATGGAGATAATAGTGTTCTACCGATCCTTGGTAGAGGCCACCTAGCACAAAATTTAGAAGGCCTTGGATTTGACCCACCAGGAGAATGTGCAGCTAACTATAGAAAACCATCAGTTGCAAAACATTGATGCACATAAAGAATAGTTGATCAATTTTATCCATTAATAGCAAGAGCAACTAGCTAAAGAAAACATAGAGTTAAGGAGATTGGTAGCTGAGAATAGAAACCTCTCTATGAAGGGGGTCCATGCCCTTCGACAAAATACTATAATAGAGGTAGCTGCTTGGATATTGGAGGCTCTCAAATTCGAGAGAGTCAAGGATCACCACAGATACTAGGTTGGCCTATAGAAGTAAGTAAATGAAAAACACATTCAAGTGACGAAGGTAAAGGTGAACAAGACCCTTCAGCAACTCTAACAAGGATGAGAATTATGATAGCCAATCATTAATGGGATTGATCAATATAATAAAGCTAAAATTCACTTAAAGGAGTTGTAGATAGAGGAAATGATTGAATATATGGAGCTTGCCAATCTTTAGTATGAAAACCTGGCCATGTTGACTACCAGATAGTCATAGTCAGAATTGGAAAAGTAAGTGGCTAGTTTGTACTTATTGTACAAGGTTGATTTTAAGCACCATAAGGAGTTCAAGCATCACAAGGAAATCAAGTAAAATCTTGCAATGGAAAACATTGAACTTGAGGTTCTCAAGGGTAAATACATTGATCAGAGATCTACTGTTGAGAGCTTGGCCAAAGGAATGAATGACTACCTAGAGTTGCAAAATGTAGTAAAGGCATTCGATGTCAAACGTAAACAATTCATTGCTTGGTTCATCAATGTTAAGGAAATATTTCCAATAATTCCTTGTTCATAGGATATCTCCATTCCAGCCCATGTTGGCGATGTTGTATGGACTATGAATGATCCCCAGGGTAAGGAAGAGAAGATGATGGCATTACTAAATACCTTTTGCCTTCCACTGGAGGGAGTAGCTGTAGTAGGATAGGCATAGCCGCCTCAACCACCGCATGCACCCAAAGTTGATGAAGGTCCTTCAAAACCTTAAGAGCCTCAACCTCTTAGGACTGTTTGATCTTCTCAACCATCTTCATGCCATCAAAGGATGTGTTGTCCATCTTGAGTAGTCATGTAATGGTATTCAATTTTGTGTTATGAACACCACAAATTTTTTGTAATGATGTTGATTTGTACACTTTGGGCACTCATTTTTGTTATGTCAATTTGTTATGTCAAGAGTTAGTCAATAATCCCATAACTTTCTAGTTTTGTAAAGGAACTCGAGGACAAGTTTTTATTTAGCCATAGGGATATGATGAAGTGTCAAAGTGTCACATTGATGGGTTTGCGTTGATGTAGCGTTTGCTAAATTTAAGAGGCCTCATTGATGTAGCTCCACAATAAAGTGTATAAATACAAACTTAACTAGCTATGTTTAGGGAGGTAATATTATAGTTTTAGTAGAGCTCTTATAGTTTTATCATTTGAGAGTTAGCATATTTTTCTAAGTACACGTAGCAAGAGTCAGAAAGTGTAGGGATCTTTATTCAAGCACTGATGTACCTGAGCATACTAGTGTGAATGGAAATAAAGACAAGCCTTTTGATCAAACCTTATAATACTTGAAATAGATTAATGATTTATTTCTGCATTTATTGTTTTCATTAATTATATAATTAATTAAGATAAATTAGACTTCAATTAATTAATTAATTAAGCTAAATAAATTAAATGCATAAGTACAACGACTTTGAGCATAACATACAACACTTGGTAATCCCAGGAGTGCTTAATGCTTTGTAGCCTAGCAGTGTTGTATGCGTTCAGGATGTATATGGATAATGGGATCGAATGCTTATGTTAGGACAGTTAGTTATTAATTAGAAATTAGATTAGTTAAATTAGTTCATAAGTTAAATTTCAACTTGTTTTTAATCATAGACGAAGAAAATATAAAATAATAAAAATCATGTGCCTCAATTACACTTAACCATACAACTAAGCTCCATAAGTGTAGTTGGGAAGACAACGATCGTTATAATTAGATTTCACATCCTAGAACCAATGTACGTGGGAGATTAATGTGTATGAAATTTGGCCAAATTGCACATAAATAGTTGTAATTTGTATGGTTGGGCATAGGGTATACTCACCACTCATCAATATATGTTCATTCAAATTTTGGGTTATCTACCTTATAATTGAAGTTTTGCTTTATAGTTAAATGATTTGATGTAAAAACATGACATGTAATTTATTCATGCTAGATATTATTCTCTATTTTTTCTACTTGTCAAGCTAGGCAATGCTTCAATGGTGTAGTTTGCCCTAGATAGAAATTTTTTTACATGTAAACATGTAATGTTGATCATTTGTAAGTGAACTCTAAATTTTGATGCCCAATCTGAAGAATATTTTAAAGTTTCATGTTTTTTCAAGCTATATAATTTTTTGTTTATTTTTCAAAAAAATGAATAGGAAATTCTTAATCTTCTTAGTCTCATTAAGCATATGGAATTTATTTCCACACTATTTCATTCTCATAGACTTTTTTGTTGTTGAAATCAATCTTCTTAACTATAAAAAGAAATTGATATTGTAAATAAAAAAAGAGTTACATTTAACCAATTACATATTCTAATCTTCTTAATTTTCATAATTTGTATCATTTTGAAGGATATTCATTTAATATTTATCCTTTTATGCTTAAGAAAAAAGATGTTGAGGAAAACATGTTGAAACTAAAGAAGGAAAAAAATAATTTTAAGTAAAATAAATAAAAAATAAAGTTAATGTTGATGAGAAATAGGTATTCCCTATGCCCAATGATACAAATTAAAAGCGTGTACCTATGATCTGGTTGAATTCCATGGACACCTTCTACCTAAATGACCTATGTCCTAGATAGTTAAACGTGACGTTACTAGTCGTTTTCTTCCCAATCATCACTTGTGTTAACTTCATTCATATGTTTAAGTGTGATTGAGGTGTAGGATATTTATATTTATAGTTTTTATTATGTTTTATCTTGAAAAGTATTAAGAGAAGAAGTATTTGAAAATTTAAACTTTAACTAATTAATAACTAAATGATGAGACGCGGTTTACACTAGGCCGCGATATCGCGACCGACGCGATATCGCGTCGCGCCGCC
>MNCI01002119.1:661239-678730 GCA_015680685.1 Gnetum montanum | reverse complement strand
TTGTATGGTTAAGTAAGCTTGAGGTATATGATTTTTATAAATTTTATCTTTTTAAGGTCTTATGCTAATAGGGGGAAGGTAAAGAGAACTAAGTGAATAACTTTGATTAACTATTCACTAACTAAGTTCTAATTGTTCCCAATACTAGTATCTATTCCCACTTGCCGCACACATCCTGAACCAGTGCAACGCTGCTGGGATTACCAAACGCTAATCGTTACTGGGTTACCAAGCGCTACACACATGCTCGAAGCAGTCATACTGAGTGTACTTAACTAGGAGAGTCAAGGATTGAGAGAGAGATTAATTAACTAGGAAAGCATTTAAACATTCATCAATAATTAATTACTATTTAGCTTAATCTGTATGCCACAAGGTTTATCATAAAGTTCATCTTTATTACCATACAAAAATATGTGCTCAGGTACAAATTGTTTGAATAAACATCCATTCACTCTATGACTCCTACTGCAGGCACACAAGAATTATTCTAACTCTGGAATGGTAAAACTACAAGAGTTTAGCTAATGGTCTAAGTCTAACTCCCCAGAACAAGGGAAGCCACCTCTTATTTATAGAAAATGAGGTAGGCCACGATATTGTGGCTCATCACAGATGTTGGATAGTTTCATGTACTCAATTATCTTCTTAATTTGTAGCTCATTTAAGTAGATCTTTACTTGTTTGTAGGTGTTGAGAGCATCCAAGATGGGCCATTACACATCACCTCTTTGCTAGAGTTGCTAGAAGGTTTCGTTCACCTTTTCCTTCCCCAACTTGATTTCCTTTTCAATGATCTCTTTGAGCATTCTGACCTAGTCCTTGTAGTGGTTCTTGGCTCATTCATACTTTAAGGCCTCATTTTTCTAGGTGGTGATCTCAATTACAATATGTTAACAAAGGGCACGAAACTCCTCAATCAAGAGATTTCTACTCTTTGTAGCCAACCTTCTCACATCCAAGTTTACATTAGCAAGTTGTTCCTACTACTGGTGAGTGTACTCAATCATTTGGTCCTTTTGCTACTTAGCATTTTGTAGGCGATGATTGTCATGGGTCAGTGTAAGATTTTCCTTCTAAATTTATTAAAGGTCACAACTAGAGAAATTCATCATTACCTCTGATAGTGATGCATCAAAGATTGTCATCTCCTTTGCATTCTTAGCATCTTGATATTTTTATTGAAGCTATTGAAAAGCTTCATCCCTTATGAGCTCTAATCTAAGAATGGTAGGATTTGACAAGTGGGCTTTGGGTTTTGCAACCTTAGTAGCTAATTGTTAATTACTAATAGTCACCTTCTTGAGTTACATGTTTACTACTAGCAGCTTACCCCTTGTCTCCAGTAGTTGAGAATAGGTAGTAGAAATATCTTTCGAGATATGAAAGATCTCTCACATAGGTTGCTTGGCTCTAACTAGTCATTCCAATAATTCCTTGTGTTGGATTACACTCATCCCTCTCCTTCTGGCTCTTATTGATGCTTGTACATTTTCCATGGTAGCAACATCATGGACAATTGTTGTAGGAGCACTCAAGGCCTCTTCAATTTCATCTTCCACCACCTTTGCTACTGTTTTCTAACTCTTGTATGACATGAGCAAGATTGTTGCTCCCTCACCTTCTTCTAGCATCACAAAAAAGGTTGTTGCATTTCTAGAGATTTCGGGAAATCCTTGTCTTAGGATGGAAATGGTGACTTCTCTAGTGTTGGGATTCGAGTGACTAGGAGCTTGGGTTCTCTATGAGAAGAATAGCAATATCATCTCATTCTTCATCCAGCTAATGATCCTTGTGACCTTGTTCAAGTGGCTCATGATCGTTTTGTACACAGAGGATTCTCCACCACCTCCAAAGGCTTATTGTTATAGTAACTACTCCCTAAGTTTCCTTAGAAATTTAGTAGCTACTAGCATTTCTAACACCATCTTTCGTGCTGCAAGTAGTGGTGGTGGCTACTCCTCATCTTGAAGGTTAGTAGGTGGCTTATCCTTAATCATCTCCTACCCTGATATGACAAGAGTTATGCAAACCACATTGTTAGCATATTAGTATATCGCTTCCCTTTTATAGAGTTTTCTGATAAGGTAGGGCAAGGAAAGTGTCTTCTTACTCATTTTCCTTGAAATGCTTCTTTACTTCAAAGAAGATGAGCTAGGGTAGGTTGACTTGAAATCTTTCACTTAGGGCCATGCATGCCTTAGCAAAGAAGGCAATCATCTTACTTAGCCTCACTACTAGATTAAGGGGATAGGCCATGATCTTAAAGTAGGTTATCTCCACCTTGTTCAAGGCATCGTACCCCTTATGATCCACTCCATAGCACCATTAGACCCATTCTTTCTTTGCCTCCAAGTTTGCCTTACTTGATATCTCTACTACCTTCACCCTAGTATTTGGTAATCCAAGGGCCTCTACTATTCTCTCAACCAAATAGAAGATGGTGATATATTTGATTTTGATGGTCCTTAGAAATTGTTCTAAAATAGGTAGGTTTCTTTAATGTACTTGTTGATGTCAACCTTGCCCATGCTAAGCATGGGACCATGATTAACAAATACATATACATGATGAATATATGATGTATTGGTAGTCTCTTTCTTATAAATAATTTCTGAGATTACAGTGCTACTAGAATAAAGTGAGAAAGCATGTTCTACTTTTGGATTTTCAAGTTAGAGACAACTTATTAGATTTAGTATGCACAATGACCACTAGGTTAAGTGGAGTCATAGATTTCTTGTCATAAATTTTATTAACAAGCATGCTCTTTATTGGATATAGGATTTTAATCCTGGTTATATATGTTAGTGTCATATCTAAAGTTCTATTATTTAAAATACATTACTTAGCCAACATAATTCATGTGATTTTGAATTGCCATTTGGATGCTAACTAAGCATAATTCAAGCATGTAATGCTAAAAGGGTATTAGTTATTTGTGTCATGTAATTGTGCAGGCATGTAGTTATTGTGGTAATGGTTACATTGATGGTGTTGGGAGTTACATGGAGGCATTCATGGTGGCGTAACTTACGATGGATGTGGTAGGAGTTACACAGAGATGTTGGGTGGTGTAACGGCTAGAGTGGCAAGCATTACTAGGATGCTTGTAACTTATGTGGGTATGGGCATTCAAGCATCATGGTGGTTGGTGACTACTATAAAATAGGAGCAAGGTAGTAGCAACAAGGGAATTGAATCTAGGGGAAGGGCTCAGCACTAGCAGGGAGGAGGCAACAATCTCTTTCTTTTCTTTTTGCCTTCTAGTCGGCAACCTTCTCTCTTTCTTGTTAGTAGTAGTGGACGTAGCTCAGAGTAGACAATGTGGATGACTATAGGTGGCTCTCTGACACATGAGTAGTAATGGACATTCCATGATAGACTCATCTATAAACTTCCATGCTTCAAAGACACGATAGAGATAAACATCCAATAGCAGTGGTAGTTCCATGGAGCTGTGGGCGATGATCGCAACACAGGATAGTCAACAGTGATAGCACATTGCTGGCAGTGGCATAGGGCACATGACAGCTATAGTGAACCATGGTAGACAGATCCAAAATCCTCCTATCATTATGGCATGTTAGTGGCAGTTAATAGGTGGTCAATGCAATAGTCTCTTCCCTAGCAGTTGCTACTACATGTTTACAGCAATGTAGATGGAACAATGTGTGTGGTGCAACACGTGAGGGTGGCAGGTGACCTCCTAACGTAGTGTGTCTCTCTCTTGCCTAGCATAGTCACATCAACAATGGCACATCAGTAGTGGCTCCATTATTGGCATGATAATGTTGCAGCAACTACGGTAGGGTTCACTTTTCTTTGGCAATGGTGCAGCTACAACAAGTAGCCTCCTTGGGTTTTCTTCCACCAACGACAAGCTGCATGGTAGGGAACAGTGAGGCATGTGGTGGTGGAACATAAGATAGATCTCTCTCTCTCTCTCTCTCTCTCTCTCTCTCTCTCTCTCTCTCTCTGTGATTATAAGCAATGTCAGTGGTAGCAACATCCGTGACAGACTGACTGCATGAACTGGCAATAGTAGCAAGGGACCAAGGAAAGTTTAATTTTGGTAGTTAACTATTGTATCTTCATTAAGTCTCGGAATTCAAGACTTTTTCTCAATCCAAATTCCCCAATTTACTAGTTTAATTGCCTTTTTTTTTGTAATGTCACATGGCCCTCTCCAGCTAAGACTACTCCCAGGTTTTTGTACCCATACAAGAGGTGCCCTAGGCAATAGTCTCTTCAAACAAGTTTTTTCCTTATGTTGGTGTCTCCAAAATTTACACATCAACACCTTTTTGGCACTAGAAGTAGGGCTAATTTTCCAACCTTTTGTTTTCCCATATTAGTTTTTCTTGCCATTTTTCTTGTACCTATTTTGTTTCTCAATCCTATTTTGGAACTTTTTGAATTTTTTTGCTTAAAACCTCTGTCTTCAAACCCTTTTATTTTCTACCCTTTTTTGAAAAATTGATGTTTTCTATTTTCTAAAAATTGCCATTACTAGAATCTTGTTTTCAAATTACTAAACCCCCATTTTTCCTAGTCCCATTTTTAGATTTTTGTTTTGGCAGTCCTTACGTGAGTCCCGACTTTGGTAAGGTGGTTTTATTTAATTATTTAATTTTAAATTTAGTTTTTTGAAAGTTTTCACTTTACTGTTTTCCTTTTAAATTTTATAAATGTTGCAATTTCATGCATTTATTTTTATTTTGAATTTTTTTAAATAGCATATTTTAGTGTTTTCTTTTAATTAGAAAATATATATTATTGTAATATTTTTTTTTCTTTTCATTCAATTTTATAGTTTCATTTTAACATTTATATTCTATAAATTTTGTTTTATGAACAAACTCTCCTATGCCCCTAGCTGACCAACTACATGTCACTTTACACTAAGGAAGTAATGAGCTTCACATTTTCCAAGTTTCATCCCTAGGAGAACTAGAACTAGGATGGTAGCCAATCAACCCCCAACTCCCTTGGTGAGCAACCCCTTTAACTTTATCAACTACTACGATATCCCAAAATCACTCCAAAACATAAACTTATTCTACGATCCCACAATCCCTACTAGTGATGCCTGCCAACATATACAATGTTTTGAAACCTTACTAGGCATCCATAACATTGTACAAAATGATGTAGCGTGTAGGGTATTTGTGACAACTTTTAGAAGCAAAACCACCCAATGGTTTTTGATGCTCCATAATGCCTCCATTGACTCATGGTAGGAGTTTAAAAATAAGTTTCTAATTTAGTTTGACAAGCTCATGAGCCTAGCCATGACATTAAGCAATTTCACAAACTTGAGGAAAATACCTAGGGAAAATGTCTGGGATTACAACCTAAAGCTTCCTACACTAGCTTGCTTATGTGCCAAGTGAGATGTGCCCACAACCTAGTGGCATCCTCAATTTTTACTTGTCCACTATTAACTCATTCTTTGCCTATGTCATCAAATCTGATCCTAACATAACAAAAATACGAGTAATGGCTAAAGCCACCGAGTTGGAACAAATTACCCTGATGAATAGCATATAAACCCAGTTTGGGATGATGAGTGTTAGTAACCCCATGCAATCTAGTCCTCTACCTTTACCACTTTTTCCAATGACCAATACCATGTTTCAAACTCTCGTTCCCCTTCAAATGACTGAACCTACAGATAGCTATTTTCAAGGTCCCACATCTTCTTCATGTCTACTATCTAACATTGGTTTGAATAATGATTGATGAAGTGTTTGTTGGTAGCTGCATTTACTAGGCCATGTATACAGGACCCTGTATACGCGGCCAATTCGACACATCCTTCCATGTGTCGACGTGGCCCCGTTTATGCAGCACCTATTTCGACCTATAAATAAGAGGGCCTTCCACCTCATTGAGGTACCTTGTTGTCAGTTGTAGCGAAGCTCTTGTAGTTTGTTCCCGAAGGAGATAGAATATTTTCCAAGTGCCCAAAGTAGGTGTAAAGAAGGTGTCTGACTCTTTATTCAAGCGCTGATGTATCTGAGCCCATTGGCGTGAACGACAATAAAGATGAGCTTTCAACCATTCCTTGCAGCATTTGGACTTAGTCATTTATTGCATTTAATAGTTTAATGTTTCTATGCTTTGATAATTACTTAAGTTTCTCTTATTACTAGTTTAATTGTTATCACTCATTTACAGTTCATAGAAGCCATAGGTATGACCATCTCAAATGTAAATCCAACACTTGATAACCCAGTGATGCCTAATGTCTGGTAACCTAGTAGTGGTTAGGAAATGCTCAAGACGTGCCTGGAAGATGGGATCGGATACTTATGCTAGGAATAGTTAGGATACATATTAGGATAATTATAGGTTAGATAATATTTCATTCCTTACTTTCCGTACCTTAATTAGATGCCAAAAGGTAAAGTAAAAACTATAAAAATCAGTTGCCTCAATCTCACTTAACCATTGCCAAGTGAGATTGAGAAGACAACAATCATTCTAACAAAGCGTTTTGCTAGTTAGAGGTCTGGTGTATGTTAAGTGCTTATAGTGTACGAAATTCGACCGAGTCACATGTGAACACCCGTGATTCGCATGGTTGGGCGTAGGGGTACCTAGCCGCTCATCATTGGCACCGTTGCAGGGGACTGTTAGTCTTACATGCATCATCTCACCTTAGTAAAATTATCATACACATCGTTGGAATGGACCCAAGATAGTAACATTTACGCACGCTAGGAAAATTAAAGTAAACATAAGGTACATTAATTAAATGGATCATCTAACATCCCATTTGACTTCTTCTCACAGGCGAGATGTATCCAACCCACCAGTGCCACAAGAATGTGGAGTGGTATACAAGCATCCCAATGAATATGTCCCTAACTTCACATTCATCCTACATCAGGATGAGCATCTACAATGGCGGGACATGGAGGGCAACATCATATTACCACTCGACCGATCAGCCCCTAGTATGCTATTCCATAATCTTGGTAGACTAGGCATCCAGGATCGTGGAGTGGGGTATGTCATGGAGGACGATGACTATTGGGACTATTGTCCCACTCAGGCTCAATGAGCATGATACTAGTAGCAGGCAGAAAGATACAAACACCTGAATGGGAAATAATTCAGTAACCCCTTATTCTTCCAAGGGCTGCAGGATGATGGGGAACCCATCTTTCATGATTTCCATTCAGCCAAACTTCCTCTGGGACAGCAGATCCTTTAATCCATCATCCAAAACAAGCCTCCAAGTGACCAAGATCCTCAAGGGGATGGAGGGTCACATAGCAAAGATGGGCAGGATGATCAAGGCTGTCATCAGGGTAGAGGGGAAGATCGAAACTGGAGCAGTGGTGACTCTCCTCCCTCTTCTCCATCCTCTCGCTCTCCTATACCTTCATCTAGTTTAGGCTCTAATCATAACCAGGGTAGAAAGGAGTAAAAGGATAGTGGTCAAAAGGATTGAAAGGGACAACATGAGGAAATGTGCGACCAATCTCGCGATGCTTGTCATCATGAAAGGAGGGGTAGTCAAAATCATCACAGACATCACGGTTCTCAGCAGGACTATGACTTGGATGAGCCATTATTGGCTACTCAGAGCATGCTCTAGATCGCCAAGGTAGTCCAGATCCCTAGTAGGCACGTGAAGGATAGCCAGATCAAGCGCGTCAATATGAACAACATCCATAGATTCGAAGGGGGATACAACTGTGATCCACAAACTCACCTACAAGTGTTCCATGATGCCTACACCCTACAAAACATTGGCAATGATTGGCAAAAGCTGAAGCTATTCCCTTGCACACTCATCAAGGAAGCAGAAAATTGGTACTATTCCTTAGAACCAGAATCAATTAAAAGATGAAGTATGATGCTTGAGATTTTCAATGACAAGTATTAAATGTACTCCATAGTGCTGAACCTGAGAGGTCAGATCCAAGGGTGGAAGCAAGGTAATCACGAACCCTTGGATGCAGCCATAAGCAGATACTATTCACTGCTACATCAGTGCACTAGTCATGGCTACTCTCATCGAGCACAGCTTCGCCACATCATTGATGGGCTTCATTTTGAAACGCGAAAGATCCTTGGCATGTTCGCCTAAGGACGACTATCAGAGCTAAGGGCCCATCAACTGTAGTGCCTCCTTGAGCAAGTGGCCAAAGAAGAGGGGGAACTCAGAAAGAAGGAGAGTGTAGAAGAGTTCAACCAAGATCATTCCCTTAGAAAAACGGAAGTTCGATTTTGCCAAGATGAGGAGGAATCACCACTGGAAGTAGCAATGAACCAAAAAACCTTGCCACTGCAAAAGTTTGCATTTGAAATTTTGGCAAAGGTTGATAAGATGTGGGCCTCTTTGGACAAAAAATTCCAAAGTGTACTGAAAATTGCAGAAGAGTCCAGAGAACAAGGTAATAATCGTGATTGACGTAGGAAGAAGGAAGCTGAATGTGCCCAATATAAGAGTAAGGGCAAGGTTGTTGTAGCAGCACAGGTTGCAGACTCTGACACGGAGGAGGACGATGAATGTGGCATATGCTAATATGAACATCCTAAGGGGTGTTGTCCTGTGGTGTCACATCTCCAAGAGTCTAGGGTGTACACGCTGAATCCTTGCTTGGCACAAAGGTAAACACCCCAAAGGGTGCCTTACCCACAAGGCAACCTGAGGCAGTTCCACCAACAGCAAGGGTATTATCCAAGTGGAGTGCCACCGCAACCGTATGAATACTTCTAGCAGTGGCAACATCCACAGGCATGGGGGATGCCACCTCCAAGACAACAGTACCCTTACTGACAACTAGATCCATATGGGTACTACATTCAACATCCAGTCTCTCCACGAGACTCTTCCAACCACGCCACATTTCAGAGTTATTACCAACCCCTAGAATATTTCTGACCACAATCTTCATCACCCAGGGGGAAAAGCCCATATCTTTATTATCCTCCATCACCTTCTCCTACCACTCCTTCTCCCCAACATCCCACTCAACTACCACCTGCTCCACCTATGTAAGGAGAAATTCCACCACAACCACAGCAACACAACGCTACGAGGGCTTTCAACATACAACCGGCTCCTTAGCCGAGTGGACTGAAAGCCAAGCCACAAAAACATCCCTTCTTCTGGTCCAATCATGTACGCATACCCTCACACCCACCTATGGCTAGTGCCTCTGAACCTCAAACTACCTCTACTATTTCACTACTTGAGCAGCCTTCAAACCAAACACCCTCCAACGTGCAAACGGTCATGCTCACACATGCAGTGACTGACTAGATAAAGGAAGGTCACCTTCCCTAGAAATTGACTGATCCAGGAAGTCCCCTCATCCATCTTCAGGTGGCAGGAAATGAGCCCTATAAATCTCTTCTAGATTCGGGGTCAGGAGTCAATTTGATCTCACATGACATGTACAAGAATTGGAACTTGCCCCCATTAAAGAAGAGTAACATTAGGCTTGAACTAGCAGACCAGTCCATTATTGTTCCCTTGGAAGTGGTGGAGGACATTGCGACCACCATTTGTGGGTGGTCCTATCCTACTAATTTCCTTATCATCAGTGTTGAAAATTGCAAGGGGAACTTCCCAATCATAATGGGAAGGGCCTGGTTGAGCACGATGGATGCATGATTAGGACTCCGAGATCTTTCCCTTGAAATTTTAAAGAAAAATCCTTTTGCAAAGAACAAGAAAAAGCGCATTCCATGCATCACATACAGTGACTCTAGGTGCAAATGTGTGCAGTAGTTATGGTCCTTCAAGCGGATGTCCATTGAAGCATGCAGTCTATGTACCGAGGAATCGCCAGTTCAACAATGCTTGTACGTAGCAGCCACAACTCAAGAAGGCACCCAGTGGCTGACAGCTAATCCTGCTAGCATCACATTGCACATGGAACCATCTGAGTGGCTTGTATGAGCCTACGTAGACAGCATAGATGATTTGGAAGAGGTTCATTAGCAAGTGTCCATTGTTGATGGCCATGGTGAATGGGGAAATTTGCACATCCCTGAGAGCTTCAAACACGAGCCCTTGGAACTCAAACCTTTCCATGGGCTTCACCTAACCAGGGATACCACCTCATCATTAACTGGACAACCTCACTCCATTTTTCACGTCTTCTCCTTTCCACCCAATTATGGGGAAGACCATCATCCCTGCTAATCCATTCCACTACACCCCTCACTATTTTGTAATTTTTTTTTTACACTTTTTTGTTTTACACTTTTTTTTTTCAACATCATTCCTACATTTGCCAATTCTTGTTAATTTTTTCCTTTTTTCCTTTCTTTAATTATTTTCCATTTCTTTGTGTGTGTTTCATTTTCACGTGATCGCTAATACGTTGCCCTATTGTCATTAGGTATCAAGCACGGATGGTTTTTGCTGTGATGGGTCATGTACAATAGTCCACCTAGTTATCTGGTTCCCGCCCTCGCATTGTTGTCCTTCGACTTTACATTTATTTTCAGCTCATAAAATCGGTAGTGAGTCCACATCATCCACCCATTCACCCACTCCATGGTTTTCCTTCTGTTGGAAACATGTAACCCCTTCACTTAAAAATATTTTAATTAATATGTGACTTGTGTAGTTCCTAGACTCAAGGATGATCCAACGGTTGGAATTGGGTATGAATTCAAGGGGAATGCAACATTCATCTTCCTCTTCTATTCCCCAAGTGGTCAATGTGTCCTTACGGATTTCCTACCACTCCACGTTCTTCTCTACAACAAAGCTCCTGGGAAATTCGACCTTGCATGGTGTGATCCTCACCGAAAAAAATTTAAAATTCAAAAAATAAATAAATAAACATGAGGATTCAAAGCACACCCCTTGGTCAAATGCATGCATATAAGCATGGGTATTTGCATAGTGTGGTTCCCACGAAAGCCTGAAAAAAAATCATGTTATCCCTATGTGGGAATTCAAAGCACACCCCTTAGACTACCTCTCACAGGCCACAAGCACTAGTTATGGGACTTCCTTCGTCCCCTCTAACTTAGTCCCATTTCACTTCCTTCCTCTCACGTTTGTTGGTGTGGTGGTTCTCTATGGGTGCATTCCTGTATACTTGGTGGCAAGATGGGGCTTCACCTGTTGCTACGAGGTCACTGTATGCGGTTGGTTTTGGGTCTTAACTCAGGAACAGTCCTATCAGGTTACCTAACCACAAATTCACATGGGGTTTCAAGTAACCAATGATTGGAATTCCACTCCTATCATCTCTCTCTCACCCATTTCTCTCCCAAACTCACTTCACTGCCCATTTTACGTTTTGAAAGTTTGTCGTGATTTCCATGTACTACTAATGCCTTGGCAAGATCTCTTGGGTAAGAGTATTAACTTGCAAGCACCATTTCTTGACCCTGGGGTCCACGGACCCCAATGTTGAGGATATGCAGGGGCTTCTAAGGCTATTGCCTCCTATGGGGAGGACCCACTTGCATATTCTTGGTCCCGCTTGTTAAGTCTCCCATCCTTTGGATTTTATGGTTGATTATTTTCAGGGTTCCATTGCTCGATCCTCTCCCCGCGGAGGTCTTTCTCACCACGTTATCCTACCTTTGATTCTTTTTCTAGCCCAAGTTACCTTCCTCGTGTCCTCAATCGCATTCCCGGTCTCTTGCGCTCTTCAACTACCCCAATTTGGCATTTTAAATTCATTTTTGGGCTTTTTATGGGCTAGTCAACATTGGTCAATGGTTGTGACCCCCCTGCGTATACGGGGCCCCATATACGCAGCCCCCTGTGTATACGCGGCCCCATCAACGCAGTGCCCAATCCCTATATATAGGCCCACTGTGCTTCACATTATTATCATTTCTCACACAAATTGGGGGGAGATTTTGCCAATTTTTTCTGCCTAACTCTTCCCAATGCACCTACCTTCCATCATGCGTCTACATCAATCGATCCTTGCCCTTTTAAGCAACTGAGCTCTCAGTTGTTGGGGGGTCAAGCCTATGTGTAATTAATTAATTAGTTAGTTAATTAAGACTTCACACCTCTAAGGGAAGAAATGAAAACAATCGTTTAAACTTCAACTCATCCCTTGTTGTTTTTGGCTCTAACCCATGAATTAACACTCTGGGAGACTTAATGGAATGCCCATGCCAACAACATAACTTAGTTGAACTAAGAAGGTGCATAAGGACCATCTTGAGCTACTTATGCACGATCTAATGTGTGGTTATGTTTGATTGCAGATGGCACAAAAGTCACGGCATCCAAGAGGCGAAGGACCATCACAACCAAGGGATAAGCACCCATGAATGGGAAGGGGACGAGGCATGCAACAACCAGAGCACGCAGCAGGCTCTCATGCAACTGGCCCCCTCCACAAAGGACCTGATGTGGAATCTGTCCATCAAATTTCTGAAGAGGAGATTTCCAGCGAACAATCGCAAGGGGATGAGACTCCAGGGATAGCACCACGGCTTGAGGTCACCCTGACCTATGCCTGTCTTGATGCTATCAAGCTGCGTGAAGTGCAACGAGTGGTCCTCCAAGAGCTAAACTTTGGACTATTCCTCAAGAATGCACCAGAAGATGTGAAGCTCCAACTGCAAAACTCTCTGATGTGGCCAATCATCATAGCTAGTGGTGAATGGTACTTAGGAGAGACCTATCTCTTCTGGACGAATCGGCAACCGAGGTCCAGAGTAAGAATCAAATACATTTATGTCTCTTACTCTACAGAGGCAATAGTGCAAGCTCTGGGGTTGCCTGAGACCGGAGCAAATGTGGTGAAGATTCCAAAACAAGTAGACCTTGAGGTAAAAAGGGAGTGGATCAGGCGGTGCTATGGGGTAGACCGCAAGGAGTTCAGCTCTCTAACCACAGTGAAGAGGGTATATTCAAAGATCATGTCTTACCACCTGAATCCAACGGTAAGACCCAGAAAAATCATGACCTTTTTCGCTCATGCATGTGCCACTCTAAGTGGGAAGTTCCCGATGAGTCTTTCATAGTTACTATTTTTGGAAATTGAAAAAAGGTTTGTCGAAAGCGAACATGGAAGACAAGCTCTCCCCTTTCCCTGCCTAATCAAAAAGTTATGCAAATGGGCAAGGATAACACGATACGCCAATGACATAATCTGACACGCCCTAATTTCCTCATGGTGTGTCATGGGATGCGATATCGCATCTGCCGCGATATCACGTACATGATATCGCGTATTCACCTGCGATATCGCCTATGCAATATCGCAATGCATCGTCAAATCTATAAATAAGAGGTGGTTTTCTCTTATTTCTCATCCTAGGCCTAGACCATAGTGAAACTCTGGTAGTTTTACCTCTCCAAAGATAGAATAATTTCCATGTGCCTGCAGTAGGAGCTCCAAAGTGAACAGATCTTTATTCGAGCAAATATTGTACCTGAACACAAGTTTGTGTACAACAATAAATACAAACTGTTGGATAAACCTTATAATGCATGGAATAAGCTAAATAGAACTTTATTTATTATTTATCATTTAAATGCTTTATTAGTTGATTAAATCTCTCTCAACCCTTCTCCCATAGTTAAGTGCATTCAGTACGACCACTTCGAGCATGTGTGTTATGCTTGGTAATCCCAGCAACGACTAGCGTTTGTTAATCAAGGTTGTATTGGTTCAAGGTGTGAATGGTAAGTGGGCACGGATGCTAATGCTAGGTTAATTAAGGCTTAGTTAGTTAGTTAAAGTTAGTCAATTAGTCTCTTCACCCTTCACCTCATTAGCATAGGTGATAAAATAGAAAAGATATAAAAATCACATACCTCAGACTTAACCATACAACCATGACAAATACAAGTAAGTCTAGGAAGACAACGAATGATTAACCTTAAGTGTTCCATAAGGCGTGTAGGCACTTAGTCTGCGGAGTTTAACCGGATCGCGCATGTAACGCTCGTATTTGTATGATTAAGTGTAGGGGTACCTTGCCACTCATCATTGGCGTCGTTTCCGGGGACTAAGTGTTTGTGCACTAAGTAGAACATAGAAAATTATCCACATCATTGGGAGCTTAAAAGAACCCTTAGGGTTAATTAGACAAAAAATTATATAACAGTTAATCAGCACACCGAATTAAACTAACATGTCTTCTTCTCATAAAAGTACTTCATCGCCTAAGGATCACACAAGAGACAGTCGGCGGCACCAAACACATAACCGAGAACCGCCAGTTCCTCAATAGCATCAAGTGGTATATATTCATCCTGATGAGTATATACCCAATTTCACTTTTATCCTCCATCAGGATGAATAGCTGCATTGGCATGATTTGCAAGGTAACATAGTGTTACCCCCAGATCGTGTAATCCCCAACATGCTCCTCCGTGCTCTTGCACAGATAGGCATGACACAGCTATATGCTAAATACGTTGTAGGTGATTTTGACACAAGGGATTATCATTCCACAGAAGCAGAACGTTTAAGGGACTCGTGGCAGGAGAGCCACCATACATTGTTGAAGGGAAAAGGGGTCCTACACATCCTAAGAGAAATTGGAGATGGTGAACTAGTTATAACAGGTTCTCTATCGAATGATGTTTCCCCTCCTAACAATAGTGAGGAGGTGGGGTATCAGAACCTATGCTCTATGATACACAACCCTAGTTCTGATCCCTGTGAACGCCAACTTTTCACTGAGGGAACGAAAACACATGACAAGGATGGGCACTCAAATCGTCATCATGATCAGGGTTGTAGCCATCGAATAGAAGGTAAGAAACATCATCATGGCGATGGTTCTCCTTCTTCTTCCCCTTCATCACATCATTCACCCTCTCCTTCCACATTAGGGCATAGTCACAAAGAGCATAACGGTGAGGATAAGGGTAAGAAAAATGAGAGGCCTCAACGAGAGAGTCGAGAGAGAGGACGATGGCACTCTAGAGAATCAAAGCATGAAAGAAGGGAAAGTAGGGAACAACGTAGGCATCATAGACATCATGAGAGAGATGATCATGATGAACCCCTACTTGCCACCCAAAGTATGCTAGATATTATGGAGGCATTTAGGATACCTACAAGGCATCAAAAAGATAGTCGGATCAAAAGATAAGATATGAATAATATCTCATGCTTCGAAGGGGGATATAATGCTGATCCACAGAATCATTTACAGGTATTCCATGATGCCTTCGCCTTGCAAAATATCGAAAACGAGTGGCAGAAACTAAAGTTGTTTCCTAGGACACTCATAAAAGAAGCAGAGAGTTGGTACCGGTCCTTAGAGTCGAAAACCATTAGGAGGTGGAGTACAATGCTAGAATTGTTCAACAATAAATATCAAACATACTTCAGAGTGTCTAACTTATGTAAGCAGATCCAAGGATGGAAGCAAGATAATCACAAACCCTTGGATGCTGCCATGGGCTGATATTATGCATTGCTACATCGTTGCCCGGGCCATGGTTACGCACAATGGGATCAACTACGCCACCTCGTAGATGGGCTAAGGAATGAAACTAGGAGAACCCTTGGGACATATGCCAAAGGGAGATTATCTGAACTTAGATCCCATGAAATTCATCGATTATTGGAGCAAGTAGCTAAAGAAGAAGGGGAGCTGTAGAAAAGAGAAAGCACAAAAGAATATAACTACGATCCTTCCCTTTGAAAGAAGGGAGTAAGATTCTGTGATGAAGAGGATGAGTCATCACTCGAGGAGTTAGTGAATAGAAAAACCTTGCCGCTTCAAAAGCTAACAACAGAAGTATCGGCTAAGGTAGATGAAATATGGAGCTCCTTAGATAGCAAAATTGAAACTGTCCTAAAAATCATAGAGGAGTCTAAGGAGGAATGAAGTAGTGACAATGGTAAGAAAAAGCAGAGAGATTCAGGCCATGCATGTGACAAGGGTAAGGGAAAAATGACTATCGCCGATGAGGTTATGGATTCGGATACAAACAATGACGGTAGATGTGAGATCTACCAATATGACCATCCTAAGGGATGTTTTCCAATAATCTCACATCTACAAGAGTCTGGGGTGTATGCACTCAACCTGATACTTAACCAACGACAAGCACCCCATCAGTTACCTTATCCCCAAGGTAACCCAAGGTAGTTCCACCAACTATTAATGTATTATCTAAGTGGAACTCCACCACAACCTATCGGACAACATCAGCAGTGGTAACACCCACAGTCATGGGGGATGCCACCGCCTAGACAACAATACCCTTACCGGCAACTAGACCCATATGGCTACTACGTGCAGCAACCAGTTTCTCCAAGTGACTCTATGGGTCATGCAACCCCACAACATCACTACCAAGTTTAGGAGTATTTTAGGACTCCTTCTCCTCTGGGAGATGCTCCACATCCATACCATCCTCCGAATCCATCCACCACTCTTACGCTGGTAGTTCCACTACCACCCGCTCCAACAATGCAAGGGGAACTCCCCACTCAACCATAGCAACACAACGCTATGAGAGCTATAAAAATTCAACCTGCTATTGGTTCTAACAACCATACAAAGAGAAGACCTTTCCTCAGAACCAAAAGCCCAAACGAGCTCTCACAACCACAAGCGATTGAGTCTGTGCACGCTCCTCCAACAAATAAGGCTTTGGAGCTCCCTTCAAACCAACAACAAGGCTTAACACATACAATTATGTTAACACATACCATTACTAACTGGATCAAGCTAGGCCACCTTCCTAGGAAACTCTCTGATCTTGGAAGTCCCTTAATCTACCTCTAAGTCGATGGGAATGAACCTCATAAGGCTCTTCTTGACTCAGGTTCTGGAGTCAACTTAATCTCACAAGAAATGTATCAAGCCTGGAACTTGCCTCCACTCAAGAAGAGTAATATTCAACTAGAGCTGCCTGACTAGTCCATCACCATTCCCTTGGGATTGGTAGAGGACATCGTTACCACTATGTGTGGTTGGTCATACCCAGCTAATTTCCTGGTGATAGAAGTTAATAGCAACAAAGCGGACTTCCCAATTATAATGGGAAGGGCATGGCTAAGTACAATAGATGCATGCCTAGTGATGAGATGCGACATGCATAGTACTGCGATATCGCATCCCATGCAATATCGCGTACGCGATATCGTGGTCTGCCACCATATCTATAAATAAGAGGCGGTACTCCCATCATTTCCCAATCCTGGCTAGAAGTAGTGAAGCTCTGGCAGTTTGAACACTCCAGAGTTAGATTAATTTCCCATGTGCCCGCAGTAGGAGTCCTAGAGTGAACGGCTCTTTATTCGAGCAACTTTGTAACCTGAACACAAGTTGTGTACAACAATAAAGATGAACTTGATTAGATAAACCTTGTAGTACATGGTTTTATTTATTGCTTTCCTAGTGCGCACGAGTACGACTTGATTACGAGCATCTACGGATGTGTACGGCTAATCAAGGAATCGGCTGCTCATGGCAACGCGTGAGTACGACTTGACTACGAGCATTGTGACTGCTTGGTAACCTAGTAGCGTATTCCAGGATCTGCGCTTGGTAATCC
>MNCI01002119.1:600549-661054 GCA_015680685.1 Gnetum montanum | reverse complement strand
AGCTTAGGAGATAAACCGAAAAATACCAAAAAAATTATATACCTCAGACTTGCTTAACCATACACCGTGACACATACAAGCAAGCCTGGGAAGATAACGAATGATTAACCCCAAGTGTTTCTTGTGGCGTTAAGGCATTTAGTCTACGAAGTTCGACCGGATCGCACATACACGCTCGTATTCGTATGGTTGAGTGTAGGGGTACCTCACCACTCATCACCTAGGAATTCGCGATCTTTCCTTGGAGATATCTAAAGTAAATATTTATGGAAATATCAAGAAGAAGAAACTCCATGCATCACATACAATGACTCAGAGGGTGATGACATGGAGGAATGCTCAGCATCTCCTACATGCAACTGGTGTGTCCTAGCAACTTAGACACAAAGGTGCATGTATGTAGCAACCACGCAACAAGTGGACACCCCGTGGTTGATAGCTAATCGAAAGAGCAACCCACCAACATGCATGGAATGAACTGGGGGAATAACTCATGCCAACGACCAAGGCATAGATACATTGGAGTATGTCGCCAACTTCCATCCCTTAACCCGAAAACATTAATCGGGAGAAGTTGGACACTTTTAAGAAATTCAAATAGGCACTCATTATTTCAAATCTCTCTCTTTCCATTCAGTCATGGGGGAGATGGCCACCTATGCTAATCATTCGGGGCCCTCAGTTCTTTTTATTTTTTTTTTACACATTTTTGTTTTGCACATTTTTGTTTTACAAATTTCTTTAAATTTTCTTCTTCTTTTTTTACAAATTTCTTCAAATTTTCTTATTTTTGTTTTACAACATCGTTATACTTTTTCATTTCTTATGTGTGTGCATGTGTGTTTTATCCATTTTGTTAAGTTTATCATCCAATAAGTGTTCTTCATGATGGTATGAACTATTTTTCTATTGATTGCTAATGTTTGGTTTTTCCTTTAAGTTATGATGTTGATACTAAGGTATGTTCTTTTGATTTGACAGGCAATGAATCCACTTCATCCATACATCCACAAATTTCTATGGTCTCTCTCAGCTTGGAAATGTACAGTCCCTTTCTAAATAAGAACTATAACGAATCGGTGACTAGGTATTTCTCAAACTAAGGAAAGACTCAAGGATTGAAAAGGGTGTGACTTCAAGGGAACTTGATACATTTGTGTTGGCTGTTCTTTTGGGTGTTTGGATGTTTTTCTTCTTGATTTTTCTTACCGTTTCAACATTACCCAATTATCAGAAAGCTAAGCTAATAAAAATAACAAAGTCTTTGCATGGTGTGGTTCTCACGCATAAACACATAAAACACAAAAAAAAAAGAGAGAAAGTGAGAATTCAAAGCACACCCCTTAGACGAAATAATCATTTGGGCTACAAGCACTCATTATGGAACTAAAAAATAAAAATGTTCCCTCTAACTAAGGCCCTTCTCGCTTTTCATTTTCTCCTCCTTCGTTTCGTCAGAATGGTGGTGGCTCTTTGAGGGATGCATTCTTGTTACTTCAAGTGGATGGATTGGCCGAATGTATTAATGCGAAGTCACTGGATGTGGTTTTTTTGAGGCCAAACTTGGAATGGGATCTACTAAGTCACATTAATCATTAACTACACAAGGGGCTGTACACCACCTTGTTCTTGAGATTTCATTCCATTCTCCTCTTTCCATCATTCTTCCTCCATTGTTCACCTCATTGTCGGTTGTATCATTAGTGTATATCTTAGTGGATGCATTGTTTTCTTTTTGGTAAATTCTTGTGGTTAAGACTTTAACTCTTGTTCCACATGACATTCCCAAAGCCTACAGACTCTTTGAATGTGGGTTTGTCAGGGCATTAAGAGCATGAGCCTGCTTTGGGGAGGACCCACTGGCATTCCTATTTGGTGCACCAGTTAAATTCTTTCCCTTAACATTTTTGCAATCCATTCTCTTTTGTTCATTTCCATCTTGACATCCATTTCATTGACATTATAGTTGTCTCTTTTTCTCCATCATTCCTTTTTCTTTTTCTTTCTCCATTCTATCGCTACCGGAGGTTTGCTCTTAGTCATGGGGGTCCTAGTCTAATTTTTTCAATTTTCGCCTAACCCCTACACCTTCGGTAGTCACCAATCTTATATCTCCAAATCTGCATCAGCCATACCACAACTCAGCCAATGGACCTTTCACCGAAGCAAGGTATCAACTGCATTGTGATTCATTTACCCTTGCTAATATAAAGACTATGTTGTGTGTGCAGATGGCAATCATGCAACAAGGAATTGGATCTGGAGGGAACACTTGGAATGGAGCGGTGCTGAAGCAGCTATGTAAGGAGCAAGATCGATGGTGCGCTTATGGATGACAACGAAAGGTGCAATTTTTGCGTTGGCAGTAGCAAACTTCTTCTCTCTTCTCTCTTCTCTCTCAGCCACCAAATAAGGCCTGATATCAAATATATAAGATGTTCACTCTTGTTGTCATGAACACCAATTTTTTCTTGTTCTGTAATGATGATCCATTCACATGTCATCCCATTCACCATGAGTTCCATTCAAGTCAATAATCCCATACCTTCCCAATATTTTTTAAGGAACTCGAGGACGATTTTTTATTTAGTCATGGGGGTATGATGGGACGCGATATCGCATGGGTCACAATATCACATACGCGATATCGCATCCTCCACGATATCATGTACGTGATATCACAGTGCACTGCCAAATCTATAAATAAGAGGCGACTCTCCCTTGTTTCTCATCCTAGGCCTCAACCGTAGCGAAACTCTGGCAATTTTACCTCTCCAAAGATAGAATAATTTCCATGTGCCCATAGTAGGAGCTCCAAAGTGAAAGGATCTTTATTCGAGCAAATATTGTACCTGAACACAAGTTTGTGTACGGAAATAAATACGAACTGTTGGATAAACCTTGCAGTGCATGGAATAGGCTAAATAGGACTTTATTTATTGTTATTTATTGTTTACCATTTAAATGCTTTATTAGTTGATTAAATCTCTCTCAACCCTTCTCCCATAGTTAAGTGTATTTAGTGTGACCGCTTCGAGCACATGCGTTACGCTTGGTAATCCCAGCAATGACTAGCATTTGGTAATCAAGGTTACATTGGTTCAGGGTGTGAACGGTAAGTGGGAATGGATGCTGATGCTAGGTTAATTAAGGCTTAGTTAGTTAGTTAAAGTTAGTTAATTAGTCTCTTCACCCTTCACCTCATTAGCATAGGCGATAAAATAGAAAAGATATAAAAATCACATACCTCAGACTTACTTAATCATACAACCATGACAAATACAAGTAAGTCTAGGAAGACAATGAATGATTAACCTTAAGTGTTCCATAAGGCGTGTAGGCACTTAGTCTGCGGAGTTTGACCAGATTGCGCGTGTAACGCTCGTATTCGTATGGTTGAGTGTAAGGGTACCTCGCACTCATCAGCGTGAAATGATGAAAGATAGGAATCTAACCACGATGTAGAGAGAGGAGGGGTAGCAACCACCTCCACCATCTGCACAAGAAACAAGGTCGGGTTTGCAAACCATTGCAGAACATATCCGTGAAATCCGAAAAATGCTCTTGAGCCAACAAGAGCAATCTGGCAGGACTAGTGAAGGAGAAGACCCTTCAGTCTATCACCCTGCAATAAGCCACCTGGAGCAAGTGGCTCGATCAATCAGCTTACTAGAAAGAGTAGGGTTGATGTTCTCCACCGTCCAAACACAAGTACTAGCAAGGACAGATCCTAGTGTTCGAGAGGTAACAATATCAAGTCAACATCTATTTCTTGAAATCTCTAGGAATGCTGCTACCTTCTCGATACACTTGGAAGATGGTGAAGGGGCGAAAATCTTGGTGATGCAGCACCAAGGACAGGAGATTGTGGTTGAAGTGGTTTTTGATACAATTGCTACAGCTCTCAATGCACCGGCGACACCTGTACCAGATATTCATGAACTTCAAGATGTACAAGCATCTGCTGGAACCTCACATAGCAAGATCAATGCAATGCAACATGAGAAATTATTGGACCGACTGGTGGGAACTGGGCAACTACTTCCAGATGTCTTTGACCTTCCAAACAACATCACTACAACCCAGTCAGAGCTGCTCTCAACAAGGGGTAAGAGCCTCATTTTGGAAGGGCAACTTGAAACTGCTCAAGCTACCTCTCAACACTTGGCAATAGAAGTGGCCCAACTAAGAACCCAACTTGCCGATCCAGCTCTTCTCAACCATGAAATTACTAGAGATGAAGCTTTTCAACAACTTCAGCTCAAACTTTAGATAGTTGAGGATGAGCAAGAGTCGACAATCTTCGATAAGTCCTTGGCAGACGTTCAAGCATATACTTTAAACAAGGACTTGACAGAGGTTCGCTAGGAGAATGTTAGGTTGACTATGGAGGTTCATCGCCTACGTAATGTTGGTGTGGAAAATGAGCACATGAAAAAATTTATCCACCAACAATAGGAAGAGCTAGCCAGGGTGAATGCTGACGTGAGATGGTTGGTAGCTGAGAACTGAAATCTTTCCATGGAGGAGGTTTGAGCTTTGCGACAAAAATATGCCATCGAAATTGCTACTTGGAAAAATGAGGCCCTGAAGTTTGAAAAAATCAAGAATCATTACAAGGACCAAGTGGGACTGCAAAAGGAAGTAAATGAGAAGTAAATTCAAGTTGCGAAGGCCAAAATGAACCAAGCGCTCCAGCAGCTCCAAGAAGGAGGCGAAGTATGGAAACCTATCTTTGATGGGTTGAATGCCTATAATTAGGCTAAAATCTGCCTCAAGGAGTTGCAAATTGAAGAAATGACAGAGTATATCGAGCTCGCCAACCTTCGCTATGCAAACCTAGCCATGCTCTCAGCTGAGAGACCATAGTCTGAACTGGAGAAACAAGTGGTCACCTCATACTCTTTATACGAGGGCAAGTTCTAAGAGCACAAAGCAATGAAGCAGAAGTTGGAAATAGCAAACACAGAACTTGAGGTTCTCTGCACGAGTTTTGAAGGACAGCATGCAGTCGCGGAGAACTTGGCTTATTAGATGAATGACTACCAGCAGCTACAGGCATCAATCCGAGTGTTCGACATTGAACGAAAGTAGTTTGTAGCCTCTTTTGTCAACCTAAAAGAACTCTTCTCGGCGCTGCCATGCCCTTGGAAGGTTCCAGTTCTAGCAGACATCAATGAAGTTTCCTGGACAGTGAACAATCCCATAAGCAAAGAGGAAAAAATGAGGGCTCTCTTGGAGGCTTTCTAGCTACCTCCAGAAGTTGTAGCTGCTGCAGGACAACCATCATTCCATCACCATCGCAGGGGCCAAAGGCTGGTGAAGGTCCATCAGAACCACCGCCCCCAAGGATGGTGTGACCTTCTTTGGCAATTTTTGCATCCTTCTTCACAGAAGAGACTCTAGGACCGGCAAGGTGTTCAATTTTTTCTCTGAACACCACCATTTTTGTAACTTTTCCTTCTTTGTAACTTGAGCACTTGGTAAAATTAATGTTCTGTCATGTGTGTGTCAAGTCATGTGTGTTGTAAATAAAAGTCCATACCTTCCAAATTGTAAGAGGAACTCGAGGATGAGTTTTTACTTAGTCATGAGGGTATGATGAAGTGTTTATTGGTAGCCACATTTACTAGGCTGCGTATATGGGACCTCATATATGCGACCGCATTGACGTGGCCTCATATACATGGCCCCATCGACGCATCCTTCCATGCGTCAACATGGTCCCGTTTACGTGGCACCTATTTCAGCCTATAAATAAGAAGGCCTTCTGCCTCATTGAGGTACCTTTTTGTCAATTGTAGCGAAGCTCTTGTAGTTTGTTCCCGCAAGAGATAGAATATTTTCCAAGTGCCCACAGTAGGTGTAAAGAAGGTATCCGGCTCTTTATTCGAGCGCTAATGTATCTGATCCCATTGGCGTGAACGATAATAAAGATGAGCTTTCAAGCATTCCTTGCAGCATTTGGACTTAGTCATTTGTTACATTTGATAGTTAAATGTTTCTATGCTTTGATAATTACTTAAGTATCTCTTATTACTAGTTTAATTGTTATCACTCATTTACAATTCATAGAAACCATAAGTATGACCATCTCAAATGTAAATCCAACACTTGGTAACCCAGTGACGCCTAATGTTTGGTAATCCAATAGTGGTTAGGAAATGCTTAGGACGTGCCTGGAAGATGGGATCGGATACTTATGCTAGGAATAGTTAAGATATAGATTAGGACAATTATAGGTTAGATAATATTTCATTCCTTACTTTCTGTACCTTAATTAGATGCCAAAAGATAAAGTAAAAACTATAAAAATTAGTTGCCTCAATCTCACTTAACCATTGCCACTAGATACTCACAAGTGAGGTTGAGAAGACAATGGCCATTCTAACAAAGGGTTTTGCTAGTTAGAGGTCTGGTGTATGTTAAGTGCTTATAGTCTACGGAATTCGACCAAGTCACGTGTGAATGCCCATGATTCGCATGGTTGGGCGTAGGGGTACCTAGCCATTCATCAATGACCAATCAAAGGCCTTAATTCAATCCATCATAAACTTGAATGGGATATCTAATCCTATTGAACCTACAACTCAAACTTAAAATTAGATGACCCAGAATTAACTTCACTTTAGAAACTTTTGAATGAAGTAGTTGAATTAAAGCATAACAACAAAAAGGGCCCTATACAACCAAAAAAACCCAAGTACATCAGTTAATGATGAGTATTGTCATCTTTATAACATGAGGCAACATTTTGAGAGGATTTGTCCTTAATTTTTAGCACTATATGGTGACAATGCCCAGAGTCAACAAAATGGATTATGGTTCTTAATGTACCTCATCAAATAGAAAACAAAGAGGTTTCCTCATTGGAATAAGTTATGGTAAGTGACCCCAAGCTACACAATGCTCACTATTGTAGACTTAGTGACATTATAAACAACACACAACAACAAACTAGGAATGATCCTTATACTCCTTGGACTAAAAGAGCTTCTAGTCAAAACAACCAAAGTAGGCCATCCCAAGTAAACACCCCACAATGACCAAACCTTCCTTCTATACTTAGAAGAACTCCACCTCATTAAGAAGCCAAAGATGAACATAAGACTTATGATCTAGTTGAGGATTTGAAAAGGATTAAAGCTAACATTTCAATGTATAACCTTTTACACTTTAATAAAATGAAAGAGGTGATTCAAAATATAGTTCATACACCTAAAACGCAAAAAGAAAAATCCCCAATCCTCAAAAGGTAAGTTCACTTCATAGAAGGTCCTAACACACTATTAGTACAGAACGCAAATAATTCCATGTTAAGTAAGAAAGAGCAACCTTCTTTCCTAGCAATGTTGATTATTTTAGGAAAGAACATTCATAACTATTTAATGGATTCTAGAGCAACTATTAATGTCATGTCACTTGAGGTATGTAAGACTTTAGGAGCACAAATGATACCATAAATGAAAAGTGTAATACAACTTGATGGGTCTAATGTACCTATAGTAGGATCATTAAAAGGAGTGAAAGTACAACTTAAACAATACCCTACATTTACATGTTACAAAGATATCCTAGTAGTTGACATGTCACCTACTTATGGTATGCTCTTATCTATGACTTTTGGAGCCAAGTTTGGGGGCTTCTTTATATCAGATTTCTTAGAACTATTAATTCCTATCAAAGGAAAATCTGAATACATGATCATACCAAGAGAGCCTTTCTATATACAAGTAGTTACAACCTTTGATTAGCAAAATCAATCTTTGGGAAATCAAAACACTAATCTTTATGTTGGATTTATTAAGGTTGAGTATAGAAAACATGTTATAGATGACCATGTGAATGAACTTACAAAGACAAATCCTTTTTCTCATTAGATCCCATCCAACCCTATCAAACTTCTAAAGAAGGTGAAGAAATCTATGAAGATACCTTACCTTATCTTCAACATATCGGAAAGGGATTTCTTCTGGGTGACCTGCCACCTTTAGGGGAGGACAAAGATACAAATGAGATCCCAACCATCAAAACATTAGAAGTTGTGCTAAATTTTGATGACATATCCCTTGAATATGTTCTTAGAGAAGTCGTATTCGATGATTTACAAAAACTTAGACCTAATATTGAAACTTATATGAAAGAAGAACTTGATGAACTTCTAAGGTCTAAAATTATTCATCTTACAAAATATTCAAATTTAGTGCCTAATAGAAAATTAATAAGAAAATTAAGATTATGTCTTGATTTTCATAATCTTAATCATCGAAAAATTATTAAATGATGGCTTAACAAGAAACCTGTAGGTAAAGCCTTCAAAATAGGAGATCTAGTCCTTAAGATAAATAAAGCATCTAGTCAAGCATATCCTCAAAGTAAGTTCTCTCCTATGTGGTCAAGCCCATTCCAAGTTACAAATGTCATTGCCCCCAATGTGTACAAAATTGCTGATGTGAAAGGATATAGGCTACATATAAAATTTTAATGTATTTCATTTGAAGCATTTCTACTTAGATGCCTCATGTGGACACTTGGTAGATTCTTAGTTGCATGTGTTCTTCCCCTTCACCATGCATTTCATTTGTATATAGTTGCACTTGCATATTTTCTTTGCATTTCCATCATTTTTTTTTTCTTTTAGCATATTGGTTTGATTTACGCTTGTCAGTATGATTGTAGTAATTATTATGGTCATTTGAGTTACTTGGCGTTGGGTCATCATAACACCATTGGAAATGTAAGTATAATGCTTTATATAATATTTCTTATTACTATGACATAAAGTCTCCTCTATATTATATATTTCAATAATGTTATGATTCTTCCTAGTCTTTTTCAAGGTTTTAGTTTCATTAGTTATGTTGGATTATGGAGGATGAGATGTATGCTAACTTAACATGTAATCATCATGATCATGTGAGTGTAGGATATGTAATGCTGAAGAATGGTTAGTCATAATCACCAGGTGACCTTGGAAAACACTCATTTTTCTCTCATAAGCTCCAACCCTCAAGTGTGATGATCCATGGCAATCTTGTGATCAACAAGGTGAAGTGTGTTTGTCTCCACTTGAGAACTCTTAGCCACCTAGGAGACCTACTATGATGCCATTAGATTATAATTAAAGGCACATACATGAGTGTTGAACTGCATCATGGGCAAAGTTCCAAAAGGACCATGTTCTTTGGTAGTGTAACTAATCGGCCAAACTTGTTGAAATTCCTACCTTGAGAATGAAGTATTCCATGAGCAAAGTTTCCTAAAAAATAATAATAATAAAAAGGAATGATAACCATGTTCATTGGCAGTGTAATAAGTTCTCGAGCGTGATGGGGTCTGACAACTATCCTCACCCTAGCCTCCATTCCCCTTTTAAACCTATTTCCCCAAAATTCATAAAAAAAAAAAAGAGTAGCAAATAATCCCTTTTACGTATTCCCTTCTGAGTCAAAAAATAAAAAGAATCCTAAGGAAAAATCCAAAAGTTGTAAGTAGCCATGATCTAATATGAGCTTGTCCTCCTCATTAAGTTTGGCATAAGTCTCATGCTCAAAGTAGTCCACATCCTTTTGACTTTTACCTTGTGAGAATATTGGGAATGAGATCTTAATTATATATATGATCTATGTAGTTAAAATAATGAATTATATATTTGGATTTTAATTAAATAAGATGGTGTGGTAAGGGCGGCTCATGTCTAGTTCTCTTTTGATTATATGGTTATTTTAATCATGTTTAGATTAGTATAATTTACTTTCAAGTTTTAATTTGTCTATGTTCTATGATGTTTTTAATTTTCTATTTGTTGCATCATCTTAAAATTTCTATGGTTTTGCTATTCCTTGCGCTTGCATGCAGTTAAGGTTTGGGGGCTAAGTGTTGATCTCAATCTCACCCATGCTAAGCATGGGGCCATGATCAATAGATATATATACATGATGAATATATGGTGGATTGGTAGTCTCTTTCTTATAAAGAATTTCTGAGATTAAAGTGCTACCAGAATAGGGTGAGAAAGCATGTTTTGTTTTTGGATTTTCATGTTAGAGACAAGTTATTAGATTCAGTATGCATAGTGGTCACCAAGTTCAGTAGCTAGTCATGGATTTCTTCTCATAAAATTTATTAACAAGCATGCTCTTTATTGGATATAGGATTTTAATCTTGGTTATATATGTTAGTATCATATCTAAAGTTCTATTATTGGAAAATACATCAATAAGTTGACATAATTTATGTGATTTTGAATTGCCATTTGGATGTTAACTAAGCATAATTCAAGCATGTAATGCTAAAAGGCTATTAGTTATTTGTGTCATGTAATTGTGTAGACGTGTGGTCATGGTGGTAGTGGTTACATCAGCAGCCGGGAGTTATGTGGAGGCATTCATGGTGCATAACTTACTATGGACATGGCAGGAGTTACATAGAGACATGGGGTGGTTCGGAGTGATGGGTGTTACCAAGATGCCCGTAACTTATGCGGGTGTGGGCATTCAAGCATCATGGTGGTTGGTGATTACTGTAAAAGGGCAACAAGGTAGTAGCAGCAGGGGAATTAGATCTAGGAGGGACTGCTTAGAACTAGCAAGGAGAAGGCAATGGTCTCTTTCTTTTCTTTTTAAGCCCCAGCAGGCAGCCTTCTCTCTTTTTCGTCAATAGTAGAAGACACGGCTCAGAGTAGATGCCATGGACGACTACGGGTGGCTCTTCGACATGTAGGTAGAAACAGACGTTCCATGCTAGGGTCATCTATAAATTGCCATGCGTCAGAGATGCAGCAAACACAAACGTCCAATAGCAGTGATGGTTCCATGGAGCTATGGGTGGTGGTCATGATGTAGATTTGTCAACTGTGATAGTGCATTGCTGGTAGTAGCAGAGGGTGCATGATAGCTACAGTGAACCATGACAGATAGATTCAATAGCCTCCTCTCATTGTGGCATGTTAGTGGCAGTCAATAAGCAATTAGTGCAGTAGTCTCTTCCCTGGCAATTACTACTACATGTTTGTAGCAATGTAGACAACATAACGTGTGTGGTGCAACACGTGACAATGATAGGTAACCTCTGAACGTGGTGCATCACTCTCTTGCCCAGTGCATCCAAGTCAACAGTGGTGCATCAATAGTGATCCATTTATTGGCATGATGACATTGTCGCAACTATGGTAGGGTTCTCTTTTCTTTGGTGACAGTGAAGTTGCAACAAGCAGCCTCCTTGGGTTTTCTGCCACCAATGGCAAGTTGCATGGTAGGAAACAATGAGGCATGTGGCAGTGAAACATTGGATAGATCTCTTCTCTCTCTCTCTCTCTTGGCAATTACGAGAAGTGTCGGCAGTGACAACATCCGCGACAAATGGCAGGAACTAGTAGTAGTAGGGGACTAGAGAAAATTTAAATTTTTTAGTTAACTATTGTATTTTCATTAAGTCTTGGAATTCAAAATTGTTGCCTAATTCAAATTCCTTGATTTACCTATTTAATTACCTTTTTTTTTGTAATGTCACATGGCCCTCTCTAGTTGAGACTATTCTCGAGTTTTTGTACCTATACGGGAGGTGCCCTAGGTAATAGTCTTCTCAAATGAGTTTTTTCCTGGTGTTGGTGCATCCAAAATTTACACATCAATAGTACCATTCTCCACCAATGGAGAGAATGGACCATAGTGGAGACCCTTGCAGTTATGTTCTTACTTCTTTTGATACAAGCTTCAAGAAAGGTTCAAAATTCAATTCCTAAAGGATAGAACTATGAATTTTCTTTCTGAAAACCTTGTCTAAGCAAGCCTCTATGAGTGTGACCTCAAGATTGGGTTGTGGTCTTAGGACTTCATCCTACCTGGATTGTCCCATCTTTGTTTTGGGAATTTGGCAAACAGATTCTACCTTAGGCTCCTTGCATAGGGGCCCGATAGCATGGGTTGCTTTGACTACTTGCTCCTAGGGTTGTTGCTGTGGTTACTGTTGTTGTTCCCTTCTACCATGAGGTTGTTTCTCCCTAGGCTATGATGGCCCTCGTGCCTATGGTCCTTGCTTTAGATGCCATCTATGATCACAAACATAACCCTAGATTAGTATTTTATATATAATCTTTTTTAATTTGGATACCTTTCTTTGTTTGATTAGGTTAAGTTTATTGGTCAAAAGTTGGGATTTTATCTTTATGTCCTTATTTAGTAATCGTAGGTGTATGATATTATTTTATTATTATTTTATTCATGCTTTAATAGAGGTTGATTGTTGATATTAACTCTTATGATCATTAATTTAATATTATTTTAATATCTTATTTATGGGATGCTAGAAAAATTTCTTGTGAAAACCTAGCATTTGATGTCCCATGACATAAAGCATATCTTAGGATGCTCAAGGATTGAAGAACAAGTGGAAATAGATACATAGTTGAAAAGTTATGGCTCTTGGAAGATTTTGGACTAAAAAATTGCAAAAACTCCTTGTGCGTTTGGAGAAAAATGTGAATATCTCAACCATAGTATAGGCTTGTTGAAGACCTCAAATGAAGAAAATATGAGAAGTAACATGTCCTTGCATTTCACCCTAAAGGAGGGACTATTGGAGATAGTGTGAAACATAAGGCAATTTCATAAATCAAGTTCACCAATTAGACCTCAAGATGTTTCAAAGATTTTTTTTAATTGTAGTATGTCATGTAATATAAGAAAAAAGCCATGTAATGTGAATTTTGTTTTTTTTAGGAAAATAAGGATAAATTAGAAATTTATTTTGATTAAATTCGAATTGATGGGTAGATGTAATTAATGAGGGCCCCAATTCAACATGTCTTTTCATTTCCTATGTTTTTAGGCTATGGGAAAAGACTTCTCAGTAGTACGATGGCTTGGCCCCATCAATTTCCTATAAATTCAAGGGCCTTTCCTATGTGTAAAATCAAGAAATTTGATAGTAAAGAAATTTGTTTGAATCCTCCTTCAATCTCAATTCTCCATTCACCATATACATCAAATTTTTTAGTTATTCACTAGTTACAAATCTCTTATTTATCATCTCTAGCAACACTCACCAATTCATTAAAATTAAGAAAAAAAAAACACACACACAAGAATATACATAAAAGACTAAGACACCAACCCAAAACTATTAGACTATGCGCACATTTAAGAGATATAACTAATATAGTACTTTAAATTAGGTAACCAAGTAAGGTAGCTGTTATCAATAAAACAAACAATACTAGATTTATGTGGTAAAATTCCTTGTGTAAAAGGGGATTGGAGTGAAACCAGGTAAGGTAGCTTTGATTGATAAGACAAACAATACTAGACTTCTGTGCTACGATTCCTTACGTAAAAGGGGATTGGAGTGAAAATTTTCCAAAGAATATGAAAGTTAGACTGGTTTGGGACGGATTGCTAAGCATTTTGTTTCGTGGTTGACATTGAATCTCTTAGGAAACATAGAGAAAACCCGGAAGTCACTTTCAGACTTTAAATTCATGTAAATAATTAAGGGAAAAAAACTGTATTCCAAGTGAGAGTTATTGTATTTATCCAATATGGATACCGCCAGTTGTGAAGTAGCTGAATGGAGACTCTCTGGTGCAGATTTTTGGAACCATGCAGTAATTGTTCACTAAGCCTGGATAGGAGGTACAAAGAGAAACCGGCTTTGCCAGGAGGAAGACCTAATATCATTTGGATCATGTGATAAATTGAACCAAGAAGTAACGTAGGTAGGCGGTTTTCAGAGCCCGATTGACAAAAGGACACGTTCCCATAAATACCGTAGACATAAATGACATGTGGGCGAGGGAGTAAAAAAATTCAACATGTGGGCGAGGAAGTAAAAAAATTCAAGGGCAAAGCTGTTGATTGTGATCAGAGAATCAAACAACACAAGAAGCAGAGTCATGAATGAAATTTGGACAGAGAGCCAGACACGGAGACAGAGACAGAGAACAGTGTAGACAACGCCGGTATAGTGGCTGTACTGTAACCATGAATGAAAGCGCTGACGAAGGAAATTTCAAAGTGATAGAGTTACAGGGAATAATAATGGAGAATTACCTTTACCTGGACTGAGCCACCGTCCTGCTTCTGCTAGAAATCCATGCCTGATTGAGCTTGTCCTTGCTCTTATGGTTTTATTTATTGGCCTTTGCATTTGGATTCATTGGAGGTCTTAACTTAGTAGTAAGAGCTTTGGCATGGGAATACCAGTTCCCAAGTTTTGATTCCAGTAAGCACGGCAGAGTAGTGTATTAAAAAAGTTTCCCTGAAACTTCTGTGTCTGAGGAGACGGAGGTTTCATATATACTTCATCCCTTGCCCTGTTCTGCCTCCATTCCTGTGGCAGTTCCCAGTTTCATGTTTGTGCAATGGGTAGGGCTCCCTGCTGTGACACGGTGGGACTCCAGAAGGGCCCATGGACCCCTGAAGAAGACCAGAAACTGGTGCATTACATCCAGAAGCATGGCCATGGCAGCTGGAGAGCTGTGCCCATCCATGCAGGTAATAAAAGTTTTCTTAGTTTTCCTTACCTTACATTGCCTGTTCCAATCTCTGCTGCTGTGGCTGTGTTTGAATTGTTGCAATGAATAATCTCTGTTATGAGTGTATTTGAAATATTTCAATCCATGTTCTTTGCCTAGTTTCAAAATCCGGCTTTCTGCAGTTGTCTTCAGGGTGCTAATTGCTTTTGCTTCAGTCCATGTTGTGGGTTGGCTGCGTGGCAGATCAGGTTTAGAAAAATGGGTATTTCACTTACCGATGAATACAAAAATGCCTGCCCTTTGGGTATTTTAGTTTCAGTATAAGCTCACCTTTAAGGTTAGCACTGGACAGATTAATTGTGTGTATTAGCAGCGGGTGTTATGCTAGTTTTACTTTTCAAGCCATGTAATGCTTTTTTGTGCTGGCTGGATGATTACAGAAAAATTGCTAAGGGTATATGCCAATACGTACCTGCTGGTTTAATGTTCCATGAATGATTTTGGTTATATTAGGTTTGCTTAGATCTGGAAAGAGTTGTCGGCTGCGGTGGACAAACTATCTTAGGCCTGATATCAAACGAGGAAAATTCAGCGTCCAAGAGGAGCAAACTATCATTCATCTTCATGCTCTATTGGGCAACAGGTTTGCTACCTAATCCACCATTATTTTTGCCAAGGATGACAATTTAACAACTTTGCAACCCACTGATTTGTTAATCTTTACAAAAGATTGGTATTAAGGATCATTATAAGGAGGGTCAATTCTAGTCCTGTTAAGCAGACCTCAAAGGGCCTAACTTCTTTTGGAGAAGCTACAACCTTCACATCCTAAGAAACATCATCTTACACAACATAATATCTGAATATTTTTACCTAAAAGCTAATTTTTTATTATTATTGAAACTTAAAAGTGAGACCCTACAAGC
Source organism: Gnetum montanum (assembly GCA_015680685.1). Lineage (NCBI taxonomy): Eukaryota > Viridiplantae > Streptophyta > Gnetopsida > Gnetales > Gnetaceae > Gnetum > Gnetum montanum. The sequence goes on along the minus strand of MNCI01002119.1, from coordinate 645,655 downwards.
CAAGGATTCGATTCCAAAGTGCATGCTATGCCTCTATTGCACCAAATTCAGTTTTAAAATCAAATTTTGTCTTAGATGTTTTAGCAGTAACGTGAGACCTAAAATGAGCTTGCTCATGTTTACACAAAAGTCAATTTATTAATATTATTATTATATTGAAACCGAAACTAAACTTTTGTTTTTAATTAAATACTAGATGCTATGGCTCTATTGCATCCATTCAGTTTTAAAATCCAATCCTGTCATATATAGGTTTCGTCAGTTATTTGAGATCTGAAAGTAGGCTGCTTAACGTAATTTGAAACCTTGCTCTGTTTGGATGTAGATGGTCAGCGATAGCAACTTACTTGGATAAGAGAACAGACAACGACATCAAGAACTACTGGAACACCCATCTTAAGAAAAAGCTCATTAAAATGGGAATTGATCCGGTGACCCACAAGCCCAAGCTCGAGTACTCAGAAGTCCAGACAAGAGGCTGCTCAGCTGTAACGAGCCACAAAACTCAATGGGAGACTGCAAGACTGGAAGCAGAAGCTCGGCTGGCATTGGAATCCAAGCTAAGAAATAAACTTTCAGCATGTAATACTGGTTCATGTTTGCATTACAACTCCTCATTTCTGCTTCCAAACAACAGTTTCTCTTCGTTTTCCATGAATGATATGAACAAATCCACATCAACTGAAACACTTACCACTTCCAACCAGCTATACCCTTTACTGGTTTCCTCCCCCAACTCAACTGGCTCCACCATTTCACTTCAAAAGAGCTTTAAGAAAAGATCCAGTCACATTTTCTCTTCATTTGCATCCAACCAGCTGCATGGTGACTTGTTAGAGCTAGAAGCATTCAGTAGTTTCTGCAGCAGCACCAACCATGAATATGATCACCCACTGGCACTTGATTTTAAAGAATTTGAACAATACCCAGAGCAGGAAAATCCATCATCATCATCATCAGTCTCAGTGCACTACCTGCATTACGATGAATCCTGCAATTTCAATTTGCCTCCGCATGAGTCCAATTCAGAACACAACCTGGACTATCGGAGTTCCAACAGTTCCAGTCAGGATGATGATTATTGGATCAACATTCTAGACATGCACGGTGAACTTTCCTGACTGCAGTAATTCACCAACCACAGAAGACGCATACCATAGAATATGTCACTCTGCACATTTATTGCGGGGGCAGACCATTAATGGCATTTACAAGTATTTCTAGACACTGTTAGCCAATCTAGGTGCGCGCCCATGGAATCATAACAGTGACAACGGTGGTAAATTTATTCTCAATTTCAAATTCATATTGACCAAAAGCCAAGTAAAATCCCAAATCCGCCAATCCACGATCGAGCCCCTAAACTGCTTAAATTCCAAATTCCGTTTGCCCCACAGGCTTGGTAAAATAGTAAAAAACCCAGAAACAATCTAAAGTTGTGACTGAACAAGAACAATATAAAAGCAGCGAAAAAGATAATCGTGGCATGGGTTGGTGTTCGTTTCCAGCCCAGCATGTGAAGCAGCTGACAGGAATTATAAACGGGATTTTGATTCACAGAAAGGAATTAATGTAAGCACGAGGCCTGCCATGAATGCTTACAGCGGTGTCCCTACCACAACAAATGCATTGTCTATAAGGTTTTAGTAGTGACAGTGACTGCTCTGAAGTCTTCTCTGTCAGGGTCCTACCAATTTCAATACGTGACTTGGACAATAGATTAATTTTTGTTTTTAGTTGATACTTTGTAAATTTCATCATCAACGTGTTCTGGAAAATTATTTAAATTCAATACCGGCTTATCTCACTATTGACGTTCTAATTTCCATTTTGAATTTGCAATTTTTATTTTAAAATTAGATTAATTCCTCGTCACTTAAAAGATGATACGCGAGAGATGAATTAAGGTACTTACGAAAAGGGGGTATGTCAAGAACTTTTGAAAATGAATATAATAGCTTTGTTGATGTTCTTTGATTGAACCTTTAGAGGAAAATAGAATTATTTTCAACGAATTGTATGATCTTATTTTGATGCAATCAAAGATGTATACAATTTCTTATTTCTCTTGATAATGTTAAAAAAAAACAGTAAAATATTACTAAGACTCTACAAATACTAAAATAGTGCTAAGACTTTACAAATATTAAGGACATCAATGGATAAAACTAAATGTGTTTTTAGGTTACATTATGACATGAAAACAAAATGCAATAGCAAATATTTTGAGCATACAACTGTTGATGCATAAAATTTGGTGCTGTGCACCAGCACCGTGAAAGAAAACTTGTTTCAGGAGCTTATTGCATAAGGTGCTTTCGTATGAGTACAGAGAAACCTGAGATTAGTTTCAAGGATAGTTTCAAGGAGAGGGGCTACGTGGCCTTTTAAAAACATATTCAAATTTAAAACAAAAGGTTCGTGAAATTCAAAACATTAAATTTAAAATGAAAATTTAATTGAAATGTATTCAAATTTAAAACAAAAGGTTCTTGAAATTCAAGAATACAGGTAACTAAAATGAATAATTTTTTTCCAGTCCTGCTGTTGCCGTTGATCCGTTGCTGTTGATGGGGCTCACTACCAAGCAGGAAAGCTACAACTATTGTGAAAGACGGAGAGAGAAGGGGCTGGATCCTACACGGCCACTTGGTGCGCAAGCCTGCTGCTGTTCACTGGTCCAATACTGCTGGTCCAATACTGCAGCAAGAGAGAGAAAAATCTATCTTGCTGTTCACAGCGATCGTTATGTGGCTAAGAGAGCAAGGGAGGGATCGTTATGTGGCTAAGAGAGCAAGGGAGGGGAAACCTGTTGCGGATGAGAGAAGAGGGGAGACCGTGGCACAACAATCTGCTGTCATGTCTACTGCCTCACGTCTGCCAAGAATGAATAAAATAGAAGCCAAGAATGAATAAAATAGAATTATAGAACTGGCCTGCCACGACTAGTGTAGCCGAAGCCTGCTTCTACGCTTTGTCGTTACAGAGAAAGAAATTTGCTGCTACTGCACCTGCATTATGCGGTGCATGCTCGCTAGGGCAAAGAGAGAGAAAATCGCCGCCTGCTAATATTTTGCCGAAAAGAATAGAAAGAGACCGCCTCCTCTGAGCGGCATTCACCTTGCTGATGGAAAAGAAAAAAGACCTTAAGAAAAAAGAAAGAGCCCCTGATTTTGGAGCCCCCTCCTCTTTGCTGATGTTGTCTCCCGTGCAAAGGGAGAGATTATTGCTGATCGTTTTGCTGGGGGTTGGCCCCTGGGATTTGATGATTTTTGGCTGTGGATTTTTGCCTTATAGCCACGTCCAACTTAACTGCACCACCACCCACTGCGTGGACATAACCACAGCACCATTACTTACAAAATGTCTGCCACCTCTTCACTACTGCTGCCACCATAATCGCCCGTAACTGCAGCCACGACCACCATCATCTGCACTACGTCGTTATCGTCCCTGCAATGAATGCACGTAACCTTCTTTGTATTGTTTTGTAATGCCCATGATTTGCCACATAACTCCCATAATTTGCCTGCAACGCCCACATATGGATAATGCAGTTTGAGTAACAACCAACTTCATATTCAGGTTTACGGTTTCTTAAGGAAAAACAATCCACCAATCAAGGTTTTCAGCTGTCCTTATTGGATTTGGCCATTGTTCCCTTAAGGAAGCTGCACTTGCAAACACAATGCATAATGCGTAATTTTACCAATTGCATATTGTTACTAAGTTTTAAAAATTCAATTGTCCAAATGGGTGTAAATTAGAATACAAACTAGATTTAAATTAGTAAAAGAAAATGATATTATGTTTTTTTTTTAGTTTTTAATTACTTAGAGTGAGAATTTAAATATAGAATTTTATTAGTGTAAAGTTAGCAATAAATATAATGTTAAACTTTTTTAAAAAAATTAATATAAAAAATACATTCCTATTATATAATGATAATATTTTAAATAAGTGGCATACTATTCAAGGTAGATTTCACAAACTTTGTAAATCAAAACTATAGACGGTGGGAATATCAAGCATTTGAATTCTTAGTCCATACCTAGCATGAATAATATGGGTTTTGGATTATTTTTGACGAGGCCCCAAGCAAATCAAAGATCTATGTCTAATGGCAAATTCGTGCAATTGTAGACTATGAATACTATTAAAATCAGTTTAAAATTATATAGAAATTGTGAAGTTTGATTTTTATTTATTTTTGAATCAAAATTATTAATCATGGCGAAGTTGACCTCAACACTTACCTCCCAAACTTTAATTGCATACAAGTGTAAGGATAGCAAAACTATGGAAATTTTAAAATGATGCAACAAGTAGGGAATCGAAAACATCACAAAACAGACAAATTAAAACTTGAAAGTTAACTATACTGATTTAAACATGATTAAAAATAACCATATAATCAAAAGAGAACTAGACATGGGCCACCCTTACCACACCATCTTATTTAATCAAACCCTAGATATATAATTTATTATTTTAACAACATAGATGTATAAGGTAAAAGTCAAATAGGCTCATGTTAGATTGTGGCTAGCTGCAACTTTCAGATTTTTCCTTGGTATCCCTTTTTTTTTGAAGAGAATCGGTGAAAGGGATTATTTGTTTTTTTTTTTTTTTGAATTTTGGAAAAATAGGTTAAAAAGGAGAAATGGAGGTTAGGGTGAGGATAGTTGTCAAACCCCATCACACTTAAGAACTTATTACATTGCCAATGAACATGGTCCTCATTTTTTTTTTTTTTTTTTTGAGAAAACTTTGCTCATGGTGTACTTCATTCTTAAGGTAGGCATTCCAACACAGGTTTGGCGGATTAGCTACATTGCCAATGAACATGGTCCTTTCGAAACTTTGCCCATGGTGCAACCCTTTTGTATGTGCCCTTAATTATAATTTGATAACATCATAGTAGGTCTCCTGAGTGGTTAAGGGTTCTTAAATGGAGATGAACACACTTCACCCCGTTGTTCACAAGATAGTCATGGATCATCACATTTAAGGGCTGGGGCTTATGATAGGGAAAAATGGAGTTTTCTAATGTCACCTAGTGATTATGGCTAACCATTCTCCAACATCACTTATTCTACACTCACATGATCATAATGATTACATGATAAGTTAGCATAAATCTCATGCTCCATAATCCAACATAACTAATAAAACTAAAACCTTGAAAAAGACTAAGAAAGATCAAATTATTGAAATATATAATATAAAGGAGACTTCATGTAATAGTAATAAGAAGTATAAAGCATTATTGATGAGTCGTGATATCGGGGCCACGATATCGGGTACGCAATATCCGAGCCTTCCAAGCGATATCGGACATCTAATATCGGGGCTTGTCTTGTCGCCTATAAATAAGAGGCAGGTGTACTTGGTTGAAGATAGGTGGTTAATTAGTCTTAGTCCCTTACCCGAACTCTTGCCTTTTTCCCTTCTCAGAGTTTGAATTATTTCTGAGTGCTCGTAGTAGGAGTCATAAAGCGAACGGATCTTTATTTAAGCATTGTGTACTTGAGCACACCTTGTGGCCGGAAATAAAGACAAACTTTGTGATAAACCTTGCAGTATTTAAAATTTCTTATTTAATGTTATTTACAATTATTTAATGCTTTCCTTAGTTAAATAATATTCTCTCTCTCCCCTTGTTAACTCCCCCAAGTAAGCACACTTAGTACGATTACTTCGAGCATGCGCGGAACACTTGGTAACCTAGCAACGATTAGCATTTGGTAATCCCAGTAGTGTTGCACTAGTTCAAAATGTGTACGTCAAGTGGGAACGGATGCTAGTGTTAGAACTAGTTAGAGCATAGTCGATTAGTTAAATTAAATTGGTTACTTAATTAGTTCACTTCTCCCTTTGTAGCAACAAGACACAAAACATAAAAATATATATATAAATCATATATCTCAAGTTTACTTAACCATACAAATGTTCTATATAAGTAAGCTTGGTAAGACAACGATTGACTAACCCGTTCGGGTTCTGTAAAGGTGCATAAGCACTTAGTCCTTGGAATTCGACCATATCGTGCGTGTACACTCGTATTCGTATGGTTGAGCGTAGGGATATCTCACTGTTCATCATTGGCACTATTGTTGGGGACTTTATTGGTTGTGTGCTAGCTAGAACTTAGGAAATCTTCATATCATTGGAAAAACCCTTAGGGTTGGTTATCGTACAATTAGAGAAACGAAAAGTATTGCACACTAAATCGACAATTATGTCTCCTTTTTCTTACAAGAGTGTTTCACCACCTAGGTTTGATATAGGGAACAATTGGAGGCATAGTACACATGATAATTTGCCAATCCCTCAATAGTTTCGTGTGGTATTTGTTCATCCCAATGAATATATACCAAACTTTACCTGTATCCTCCACTAGGATGAACAACTGCGTTGGCGTGATTTAGAAGGTAACATAGTGTTACCTCCCAATCGCTCAGTCTCGGGCATGCTCCTTCATGTTCTCACATGAATTAGTATGTAGCACTTACAGGTAGAGTACATTGTGCATTATCATGACTTGAGAGAGTATCGACCCACGGAGGCAGAACGTCAAAGGGATCTACAACAGGAGAGAAGTCATGAATCCATGAAGTTGAAGTTGTCTTAGAATGTCCTGCATGTCATAAGTGAAAATGAGGGTGGTGAACCTGCCTTAGGAGGTCTCCCACATAATGATGTTCCTCCTGTTGACTTTGGCCAAGGGGTTGTGTATCAAAATCTTCACTTAACTATCCATAACCCAAATTTTGGCACCAATAGACATAAAGGGTCTGAAAAAGGAACATGAACACATAACAAAGATGGACATTCTGATCATAACCGCGATCAAGGCCGTGACCATCGAAGAGAAGGAAGTAGGCACCATCATGATGATGGTCCTCCTTCTTCTTCACCTTCATCATCTCCTTCACCCTCTCCTTTAGGATCTGGATGCAGTTGCAACGAAAAAGACCCTGAGGATAATGGTAAGTGAAACGGGAATCATGGACAAAGCAGCCGAGAAAGGGAACGAGGGCATTCTAGAGAAACTCATCATGAGAGGAGGGAGAGTAGGGAACAACATAGACATCATAGATGCCATAGAAAGTATGATCACGATGAACCCCTACTCGCTACCTGAAGTATGCTAGATATAACTAAGGCTGTTAGAATCCCAATGAGGCACCAAAAAGAAAGTAGGATCAAAAGATTGGACATGAACAATATCCCACGATTTGAAGGGGGATACAATGCTGATCCTCAAAATCATTTGCAAGCATTTCATGATGCATGTGCCTTCCAAAATATAGAAAACAAGTAGAAAAAACTTAAGTTGTTTTCATAGACATTGATCAAGGAAGCGGAAAGTTGGTACCAGTCCTTAGAATCAAAATCCATTCACCAATGGAGTACCATGTTATAACTATTCAATGATAAGTATCAAATGTACTCCCAAGTGTCCAACCTACGAAAGAAAATTCAAGGATGGAAACAAGGAGGTATTATGCACTATTACATCGTTGCCCAGGCCATGGTTACTCACAAAGGGAATAACTACGCCATCTCGTAGATGGGCTTAGGTACAAAATGCGAAGAACCCTTGGGACTCAGGCCCAAGGAAGGCTATTTGAGCTTAGGGCCCATCAAGTACAAAGATTGTTAGAGTAAGTTGCTAAAGAGGAAGGTGAGTTAAGGAAAAGAGAGAGTGTGGAAGAATATAACAGAGATCCTTCCCTCTAAAAGAAGGGAGTTAGATTTTGTGAGGATGAAGAAGAGTCACCACTTGAAGAGATGGTGAATAGGAAAACCTTGTTCATTCAAAAACTTGCATCAGAAGTATCAGTAAAGGTGGACCAAATATGGGACTCCCTAGATAATAGATCTCAAACAGTGCTCAAAATAGTAGAGGAGTCTAGAGAGGAAGGTAGTGATCGAGAAAGGAGAAAAAAGAGAGAAGCCAAATATGTATGTAACAAAGGTAAGGGCAAAGTTGCCATCATCAAAGAGGTTGTGGATTTGGATACAGACAATGATGGTGGATGTGAGATATGCCAATATGACCATCCTAAGGGATGTTGCCCTGTAATCTCACATCTACAGGAGTCTAGGGTGTATGCACTCAACCCATGATTAAATAGAAGGCAAACACTTCGAAGGTTACCTTATTCCCAAGGTAACCCAAGGTAGTTCCACCAATCCTTGATGTATTATCCAAGTGGAACTCCACCACAACCAAATGAGTAGTATCAACAATGGAAGTACCCACAATCATGGGGAATTCCACCACCACGTCAATAGTACCCTTACTGTCAACCTGGCTCGTATGGATACTATGTGTAGCAGCCAATCTCTCCATGTGACTCTCCTGGTTACATTGTTTTCCAACCTCACTACCAAATCCATGAGTATTATAGAACTCCTTCTCCTAGGGGTGATGTTCCACAAACATACTATCCTTCTCATCTAGCTACATCTCTTCCACCCTTAACTCCATTACCACCTACTCTAGCCATGCAGGGTGAGCTCCTTGCCTAGTCATAGCAACGTAATACTACAAGGGCTATTAATTCTCATCCTACTATTGGTTCAGAAAACTGCACAAAGAAGAGACCTTTCTTTAGGACCAACAATCCAATCAAGTCCTTGTAGTCACAAGCAACTAACTCTCTAAAGGCCTCACCATCATACGAAGTTTCGAAACTCCCTTCAAACCAAAGGCCACACTCAACACACAAAGTCATGTTGACACATGCCATTACCAATTGGATTAAAGTTGGCCATCTTCTTAGGAAATTCTCCAATCCTGGGAGTCCTCTTATATATTTACAAATCGTTGGGAATGAGCCGTGCAAAGCTCTTTTGGATTCAGGTGTTGGTGTCAACTTAATCTCTCAAGAAATGTACAAAGACTGGAACTTGCCTCCACTAAAAAAGAGTAACATTCATTTAGAGTTGGTTGACCAGTCCATCACTATCCCATTAGGACTAGTGGAGGACATTGTTACCGCTATTTGTGGATGGTCATATCTAGTTGATTTCCTAGTTATTCAAGTCAACAACTGTAATGGGGACTTCCCAATCATAATGGGAAAAGCATAGCTAAGCATAATTGACATAGGCCTAGGAATACGTGATCTTTCCCTAGAGATATCAAAGGAAAATATGTTTGGAAAGATTAAGGAGAAAGTTTCATGCATTGCATACAATGAAATAGGGTGTAGTTATGTGCAGAAGTCCTAATTTGTACAACGTTTAACATTGCCTGCATGCAACTAGTGTGCAGAAGTAACTAACATACAAAGATGCCTGTATGCAGCAGCCACAAGACAGGAAGGCACCTAGTGGCTGACAGCTGACCAAGAGAGCAACTCAACTATATGGATGGAACCAACTGAGGGTTTGACTTGCACTTACATCAATAGCATAGGCACATTAGAGCAAGTCCATCGCCAACTTCCAAGTCTCGACATTGAAAATATCAACTGGGGAAAGTTTGAAATCCCTGACAACTTTAAGAAAGAGCCCTTGGAGTTAAAATCATTGCCCACCGATATGGAGTACACATTTCTCAAAAATAAAAAATTGGTAATTATTAATGTTAGGCTCACTCCTCAACAAAAAGAGAGATTGCTGAAAATGGTGAACAAATGGTTGAAACCCTTCGTTTGGTCATATCCCGAATTAACCGAAATATACCCTAGGATATGCCAACATAGGATTTACATTGACCTCTCCATGAAGCCTCGACAACAACCACAGAGGCGATTGAACCCAAAGCTGAAGCAAGTGGTTAAAGAAGAAATTGAACAACTTCTAAAAGCTGGGTTCATCTACCCCATTGCTGATAGTGAATGGGTTAGTCCATTATTTATTGTGCCCAAAAAAGGAGGTAAATGAAGGGTGTGTATAGACTTTAGGCTACTAAACATGGCAACATTCAAAGACCACTTTCTGTTGCCATTCATCCACCAAGTCTTAGACACCATTGTAGGGCATTGCTACTATAGTTTTCTGGATGGATACAGTGGATACAACCAAATCCAAATAGCACCAGATGACCAAGCCAAGACCACATTCACAAGTCCTTAGGGGACATTTGCATACAAACAGATGTTGTTTGGCTTGTGCAATGCTCCTGTAACGTTTGAAAGTTTGGTTCTAAGTATCTTCTAACAGCAAATAAGAAATGGTATTGAGGTCTTCATGGATGATTTTTTCACCTACGGAGCAAACTTTGATCAAGCATTGGAGCAATTAAAGAAAGTACTAAAATGATGTGTTGAAACCAATTTAAGGCTCAACTAGCAAAAAATCCATTTAATGATACAAGAAGGCATAGTATTAGGGCATAAAATTTCACAAACTGGGATAGAGGTAGACCTTGAAAAGATTGAAGTCATCCAAGGAATCATGTGCCAACCTGAAACTGTAAAAGACATTCGATCATTCCTTGGACACACTGGCTATTATAGGAGATTCATAGAGAACTTTTCAAGGGTTGTAAAACCATTTTCTTGAATTATCAAAAAAGGACATACCTTTCAAATGGACCAGAGAATGTGAGTTAGCTTTTCAAACTTTAAAACAGAATCTTGTAGAAACACTTATTCTACAAGCTCCTGATTGGTCCAGACCCTTCCATACAATGATTGATATGTCCAACTTTTCTTTAGGAGCCATACTTACACAGTTAGATGATCAGAGACAATCCTATTACATTCACTATGCAAGTCAAAGTATTGTTGGTACACAACTCAATTACACCACAACAGAAAAGGAATTAATGGTTGTGGTGTTTGCACTAGATAAGTTTAGGCACTATGTATTGGGTTATAAGGTATTTGTACACATAGACCATAGTGCAATTCGGTTTCTACTAAATAAACCAATGGTTAGCCGTTGCATCATATGATGGCTTGTAATCTTACAAGAGTTCTATCTTACAATGATTGATTGTAAAGGCACCAAGAACATTGTTGCTGATCATTTATCTCGGTTAAGATGGGACAACAAAGAGGATGAATATCCGCTTTCTAATCACTTTCCTAATGAATTCCCCTTTGTAGGTGTAGTAAATAATCAATTAACCATGGAAAAAAATTGGTATAGTAGCATGCTTACCTATCTCCTTACACAAAAAGCACCACAAGAATTAGACGTTAAAAAGAAACAACAGTTTCTTCATCGAGCCAAGTATCTTATGGAAATCAATGGACAACTTTATAAAGTGTGTTCTGATGGCTTGGTTTGATGGTGTGTTCCCAATGTAGATCAATTAAGAGTTCTCCAAGATGCACATGAAGGCCCTTGTGAGGGTCATTACGCTGGGAGATGAACAACCATTAAAATTTTTCTTACAGGATATTATTGGCCTACATTGTTTTGGGACGCTCATCATTTCGTCTAATCTTATGAGTGTTGCCAATGTGATGGGGGAATGACTGCTAGGATGGAGGTCCACAACAATGGATTCAACCTTTAGAACCCTTCGACATATGGGGAATTGATTTTATGGTGCCTATTACACCAATGTCCAATGGAAAAGGTTACATTGTTGTTGCCATTGACTATTTCACAAAATGGGTAGAAGCAGCCACTATTACGGATTGTACATTGTCTACCGCTACACGATTTGTTCAACAACAAATCATTAATAGGTTTGGCATGCCTTGTGCACTTATTTTTGACAATGGTACACATTTTACAAGTGTGAATTTTCGAAAGTTGATGCAAAGCTTAGGAGTTGAACACAAACTGACTGCACCATACCATCCTCAAGTGAATGGTTAAGTCAAAGTAACCAATAGGGAGATTACAAAAATATTGACAAGAACCATTAGCAAATATAGAGGAGACTAGAGCACCAAATTGAATGATGCTCTTTGGGCATATGACTCCACATGGAAACTCCCTATAGGCTACTCTCCCTATGAGTTAGTGTATGGAAAACTTCCAATGCTTCCTATTTAAGCAAAACTCTATACACTATCTATAGTGTGTGATCTAAACCTTGACCTTAATCTAGCACAAAAAGAATGATTAATGAACCTTAACCTACTAGATGAGAACCGATTAGTCGCCTTGTCATCTAATGAATTACACAAGGCTTTTAATAAATGACATCATGACCTGAAAATTAGAAAAGTTAGGTACCAACTAGGAGATAAGGTTCTTTATTGGAACCCCACACACATGCCACAATGCACTAAATTTCAAATGCTGTGGGAAGGACCTTATATTATTCATGCAACTTTTCCTTTAGGAGCCATGACAATTTACAAACTTGAGAGCCCGGATAAGAAATTGTTGGTCAACATCCAACAAACCAAACCTTTCCATGAGCCTAGATAGCCAGTATTCATATTACCTCTATTGGTGGACAACCCTGCTCGCTATTTCGGATATCCTCCTTCCAACTCAGTCATGGGGGAGATGGCCACCAATGCTAACCATTCTAATCCCTCAGCTCTTTTTGTATTTTTGTTTTACACATTTTTATTTTACACATCTTTTCAATTTTACTTATTTTTGTTTTACACCATTGTTCACATTCTTACAATTTCTTTGTTTGATTTATTTTCATTCGTCATATAATAAGTGCTCATGATGGTGGGTTGGACTATAATAATGTTGATTGCTAATGTTTGGTTTTTACCTTTGATCTTTAATGTTGATACTAAGATATGGTTCTTTTGATAAAACAGGCAATGAGTTCACGTCATCCATTCATCCATTCAACGATGTGGTCTCCTTTGGCTTTGGAATTGTACTGTCCCTTTTTCTAAATAAACTTATTAATGAATTGGTGACTTGGTATTCTTCAAACCAAGGAAGGATTCAATGGTTGAAAAGACTTGTGCTAGCTATTCTCTTGGGTACTTGGATGCTTTTCATGGGTTTTTTGCCATTTCTCTATTAACGAAATATCAGGAAGTTGAATGAATTTAAATAATTCTTTGCATGGTGTCGTTCTCATGAAAAAAAAACTAGTGGGAATTCAAAGCATACCCCTTAGAAAAAATGAAGAAACATGGGCTGCAAATACTAGTTATGGCACTGGAAAGACATGTTACCCATGCCTAAAGGTTCCCTCTACCTAAAGCCCTTTCTCGCTTCTTGCTTTCCTATCTTTGTCTCCTTAAAATGGTGGTGACTCGATGGATGCATTCTTGTTACTTCATGAGGATGGGTTGGCCAAATGTATTGATGCAAGGTCACTGGATGTGGTTGGTGAGTTCAGACTTGGGATGAATTTTATTCAGTTACCTTAACCACATAATACACAAGGGACTTTACACAACCTTGCTCTTGGGATTTCATTCCATTTCCTCCTCCCCTTCCATATTTCTTTCTATATTCCACCTCATTATCGATTTTATGATTAGTCTACGTCTTGGTTTATGCATTGTTAGTCTTTAGTAAACTCTTGTGGGTAAGTTCTTAACTTTTGTTTCCATATGTCATTCCAAGAGCCTATGAACTCTTTGGTTTGTGGGTTTGTCAGGGCATAAAAGGCATGAGCCTGCTTTGGGGAGGACCCATTGGCATTCCTTTTTGGTGCAATTGTTAAGTTCTTTCCCTTAAACATTATTTGCAATTAACCATTTCTTGTTTCATCCCCATCAATGACATCCATTTTATTGGCTTCACCATTGTTATTTCCCTCATCTTCATTGTTCCTTTAGTTTTTCGACCCTATCGCTACCAGATGTTCGCTCTTAGTCGTGGGGGCCCTATCACAAATTTTTCCATTCAATCACCTATCTCACCCCTACACCTTGGGTAATTATCAGTTAAAATCCTATAACCTAGCATCTGCCATACCCACAACCCAACCAATGTGCTTATATCGAGGCAAGGTATCAACTGCATTATGGCTTATCTATCCTTGCTAATTTGTGACTATGTTGTGTGTATATATGGCAATTACATGAACAATGGACTAGGATAGGAGGAAGCACTCAAGATGGACTGGAGCTGGAGCGTTTACGCAAGGAACAAGTTTGGTCATGTGGCTATGGATGAACAACGGAGTGCACATTTCTGACATTGGCAGCAACGCGCCTCATTTTCTTTTCTCTCTCTCTTTCTCTTCAAGCTGTTGAATGAGGGTTTGGATGTCATCTGTGTATAATGTTCACCACAAAGGGCGTGAACACCAATGTTGTAATATGTTTGTCGATCCGTTCACTGGGCACTTTGAGTCTATTATTCCTTGTCTCTGTTAGTTCTCATTCAGTCAATAATTCCATACCTTCCCAATATTTTATAAGGAACTTGAGGACAAGTTTTTATTCAGTCGTGGAGCTATGATGAGCTGCGATATCGCATTCACGATATCGAACATCCAATATCGGGGCCTATCTTATCACCTATAAATAAGAGGTAGGCGTACTTGGTTGGAGATAGTTGGTTAATTAGTCTTAGTCCCTTACCCGAACTCTTGCCTTTTTCCCTTCTCAAAGTTAAAATTATTTCTGAGTGCCCATAGTAGGAGTCATAAAGCGAATAGATCTTTATTCGAGCATTGTATACTTGAGCACACCTTATGACCAGAAATAAAGACAAATTTTGTGATAAACCTTGCAATATTTAGAATCACTTATTTAATGTTATTTACAATTATTTAATGATTTTCTTAGTTAATTAATGTTCTCTCTGTTCCCTTGTTAACTTCCCCAAGTAAGCACACTCAATACAACCACTTCGAGCATGTGTGGAACACTTGGTAACCCAGCAACGATTAGCATTTGGTAATCCCAGTAGTGTTGCATTGGTTCAAGATGTGTACGGCAAGTGGGAACGGATGTTGGTGTTAGGACTAGTTAGAGCATAGATGATTAGTTAAATTAAATTGGTTACTTAATTAGTTCACTTCTCCCTTTGTAGCACCAGTACAAAAAACATAAAAATATATATAAAAATCATATACCTCAAGTTTACTTAACCATACAAATGTGCTATACAAGTAAGCTTGGGAAGATAATGATTGAGTAACCCATCCGGGTTTTGTAAAGGTGCATAAGCACTTCGTCCTTGGAATTCAACTGGATTGTGCATGTATGCTTGTATTCGTATGGTTGAGCGTAGGGATATCTCGCCGCTCATCAATTACTAACATTATTTTCCAATGGTGCTTTGATGATCCAACGCCTAGTAACTCAAAAAATCATAATGATTATCAAAATCATATGAAAAGCAAAAACCAAAACCAATAAGATGCAAAGAAATAAAAAGAAAATATGCAAATGAAACTATATACAAATGAAATGCATGGTGAAGGGGAAGAAAATATTCAACTAAGAATCTACCAAGTGTCCATGTGGGGTAATTGAGTAGAAATGCCTCAAATGAAATGCATTAAAATTCCTATGTAACCTATGTTCTTGCACATCAACAATTTTGTATACATTAGAGCCAATGGCATCTTTAACTCAGAATGGGCTTGAACACATAGAAAAGAAATTACCTTGAATATTTTCTTAGTCAAATGTTCTATCTCTTTCTGGGACTAGGTTTCCTATCTTAAAGACTTCACCAAGATACTTCTTGTCAAGATATCGTTTAATAATTTCTCGATAATTATGATCAAGACATAATTTTAACTTGTTTGTTCATTTTCTATCAAGTACTAAATTTGGATGTTTCGTAAGATGAATAATTTTAGATTCTATAAGTTCATCTTTCATCCAAGTTTCAATCTTAGGTTTAGTAGGTCTAAGTCTTGCTGAGCCATCAAATATAGCCTCTCTAGGAACATGTTCCATGGATATGTCATCATCAAAATCTAGCACAACTTCTAATGTTTTGATGGTTGGAATCTCATTTGTATCTTTGTCCTCCCTTAAAGGTGGTGGGTCATCTAGAAGAAATCCATCATGTTGATGATAAGGCAAGCTATCTTCAAATATTTGTTCACCTTCTCTAGAAGTTTGATAGGATTGGGTGGAATTTGTATGAGAGATAGGATTTATTTTTGTAGTTTCACTTACATGGTCATTTATAACATGTTTGCCATGCTCAACCTTAATAACTCCAACATAAAGATTAGTGTTTCAATTTTCCAAAGATTGATTTTGCTAATCAAAGGTTGTAACTACTCGTTTGTAAAAAGGCTCTCTTGGTATGACCATGTATTCAAATTTTCCTTTAATATGGATTAACAATTCCAAGAAATTTGACCTAAAGAAGCCCCCAAACTTAGCTCCAAAATTCCTAGATAAGAGCACACCATAAGTGGACGACATGTCAACTACTAAGATATCTATGTAACATGTAAACATAGGGTATTGTTTAAGTTGCACTTTCATTCCTTTTAATGATCCTATAATAGGTATGTTAGATCCATCGAGTTGTGTTATACTTTTCATTTATGGTATCATTTGTTCTCCTAAAGTCTTACATACCTTAAGTGGCATGACACTAATAGTTGCTCCAAAATCCATAAAACAATTATGAAGATTCTTTCCTAAAATAATCAGAGTTGTTAGGAAAAGAGGTTGCTCTTTCTTGCTCATCATAGAATTGTTGGAGTTTTGTATTGATAATGCATTATGGCTTTCTACGAAGTGAACTTGCCTTTCGGAGATTAGGAACTTTTCTTTATTATTTTTCGGTCTATCTCTTGGATCACATCTTTCATTTCATCAAAATGTAATAGGTCATACATTAAAATGTTAGCTTTTATTTTCTTCAAATCCTTAACCAAATCATAAGTCTTGTGTTCATCTTTGGATTCTTGTTGAGGTGGAGTTCTTCTAAGTATGGAAGGATGATTTGGTCATTGTGGGGTGTTTACTTGGGATGACTCGGTCTAAGTAATTGCATTTTTTTGACTAGGAGTTCTTTTGTTTGAAGGAGTATAAGGATCATTCGTAGGTTCTTGTTGTGTATTGTTCACAATGTTGCTAAGTCTACGGTAGTAAGCATTATGTGGGTTGGGGTCGCTTACCATGACTTGTTCAAATGAAGGAACTTCCTCATTCTTAGTTTCATGGGGTAATTAGGATCATAATAGGGGGTTTCTCATTTTTTTGACCTTGGGTATGGTCGCCATATAATGCTAAGAGTTGAGGACAAGTCCTCTTAGAATGTTTTCTCATGTTATGGAGACAATAATAATCATCATTGGCTGATGAATTTGGCTTTTCTGGTTGTATAGGACCCTTGTTGTTGCTTTTCTTTAATTCAACTACTTCATTAGAAAGCTTTTGAAGTGAAGTTAATATATGGGTCATTTGATCTTGAGTTTGAGTTGTAGGTCCAATAGGGTTGGATATCCCATTTGGGTTTACAATTGATTGGATTAAGGCATCGATTGGTTATCATTCAAACCAGTGTTAGATGGTAGGAATGAAGAAGATGTGGGACCTTGAAAACAACTATTTGCAGGTTGAGTCATTTGAAAGGGGAAAGGAGTTTGGAACATAGTGTTGATCATTAAGAAAGTTGGTAGAGGTAGAGGGTTAGATTGCATAGGATTGGTAATGCTTATCATCCCAAATTGGGTTTGGATGCTATTCATAAGGGTAATTTGTTCTCTAACTCCATGGCTTTAGCCATTACTCCCTATATTTCTGTTATATTGGGATTAGATTTTATGGCATAGGCAAAGAATGGCTTAATGATAGATAAGTAAAAGTTGAGGATACCCTCAGGTTGTGAATGCATGTCATTTGGCACATAGGCAAGCTGATGAAGGAATCTAAGGTTGTAATCCCTAACATTTTCCCCAAGTAATTTTCTTAAACTTGTGAAGTTACTTGATGCAATTATAGGGCTTGTGAATTTGTTAAATTGAATGAAAAACCTATTTTTGAACTCCTGCCATGAGTGAATGGAGGCATTAGGGAGCATCAAGAACCATTGGGTTGCTTTAGTTCTGAATGTTGTCAGAAACACCCTACATGCCACATGATTTTATACAATGTTGTGGATCCCTAACAAGGTTTCGAAACATTGTATGTGTTGGCGGGCATCACTCGTAGGGGTTGTGGGATCAAAGAACAAGTTTATGTTCTGGAAGGATTTCAGGATGTCATGGTGGTTAGTAAAGTTAAAGGAATTACTCACCAAGGGAGATGGAGGTTGATGGGCTACCATCCTAGTCCAAGTTCTCCTAGAATTAGAACTCAAAAAACATAAAGCTTGTCATTTCCTTATTGTGAAGAGACAGGTGATTGGTCGGTTAAGGGTAAAGGAGAGTTCGCTCATAAAATAAAAAATATAAAATATGTTAAAATAAAACTATGAGATTAAGTAAAAAGGAAAGAAAATATTACATAATATTTTTTTGACAAAAAAAATACTAAAATATGTTAGTTTTGAAAGAAAATATTTTTTTAAGAGAAAAATAAATGCATGAAATTGCAAAATTTAAAAAAAATTAAAAAAAGAAAAATAGTAAAATAAAAAAATTTAGAAAAATAAAATTAAAATTTAATGAGTAATAACACCACCTTACTAAGGTTGGGACTTAAGTAAGGATTGCCAAAACACAAATATAAAAAAAAAAGAACTTGAAATGAGGGTTAAAAACAAGGTTTTGATAACTGCAATTTTAAGAAAATTGGAAGCATAAAAAAGGTAAAAAATAAAGGGTTTGAAGACAAAGGTTTTTTTTTTTAAAAATTCAACAAGTTTCAAGACAGGATCAGAAAATGAAATAGCCACAAGAAAATGGCAAGAAGATTTGATAAAAAAAAGGTGAAAGAAAGGTCCTCCTTCTAACATCAAAAAGGTGTTGATGCATAAAATTTGGATGCACCAACACTAGGAAAGAAAACTCGTTTTAGTAGACTATTGTCTAGGGTACCTCCTGTATAGGTATGGAAACTTAAAAATAGTCTCAGCTGCAAAAGGCTACATGACCTTTTAAAATAGTAAATTTAAAATTGAAATTTAATTAGAATGCATTCAAATTTAAAACAAACTATTTTTTGAAATTCAAGAATACAATAGGTAACTAAAATGAATAAATTTTCCCTTGGTCTTGTTGCTGCTAATCTGTCGCTCTCAGTGGGGCTCCTTACTAGGTAGGAAAACTACGATCATCGTGAAAGAAGGAGAGAGAAGAGGCTAGATCCTACATTTCCACTTGGTGTGCACTCTTGCTATTTTCTACTGCTACAACACCATAGCAAGAGAGAGAGAAATCTATCCTTGCTGTTCACTGTTGCTGTTATGTGGCTGAGAGAGTAAGGGAAGGAAAAAATATTGTAGACGAGAGAAGAGGGAAGATCGTGTCATCATTAGTCTACTATCATCTATAGCTTCATGTCTAAAACAAAATTATAGAACCTTCCTGCCACTACTAATGTAGCTGTCGTGCTTGCCAATGGTGTAGAGAGAGGAATTTTTCCTTGCTGTCGTGCTTGCACTATGTTACGCATGCTACCAATGACCTAGGGAGGAGAGAAGGTTGCCCACTAGGGCAAGCAAAGAGAAAGAAAACTACCGGTTGCTGGTTTTCTACCAAAAAGAATAGAAAGAGACTGCCTCCTTTGAGCTGCATCTACCCTGCTGATAGAAAAGAGAAAAGACCTACGAAAAAAGAAAGAGCCCTTAATTTCGGAGCCCCCTCCTCCTTGTTGATGTTGTCTCTCATGTAGAGGGAAAGACTATCACTGCTCATTTTTCTAGGGGTTGGCCTTTGGGGTCTAATGATTTTTGCCTACAGAGTTCCTGCTTTATAGCCATGTCCAACATAACTCAATTGCACCACCACCCATCGTGTGGATGTAATTGTAACACCATTACTTATGAAATTTCTACCACCTCTCCACTACTGCTACCACCATAACTGCCCATAACTACAGCTACGACCATCATGATTTGCACTATGCTGTTAACATCCCTACAATGAATGCACGTAACATTCCTAGTCTTATTTTGTTATGCCCATGATCTGTCACGTAACTCCCATAACTTTCCTGCAATGCCCATGTATGGATAATGCAGTTTGAGTAACAACCAATTTCATATTTAGGTTTATGGTTTATTAATGATCCTACACCTACAAACACAATAATTACTGTGCATAATGCGTAATTTTACCAACCACCTGAATTTCCTTTTTTCAAATAACAACAACATTGTAATATTGTCACTAAGTTTTAGAAATTCAATTGTCCAAATGGGTGCAAATTGGGATACAAATCAGATTTAAATTAGTAAAAGAAAATGCTACTATGTTTTTTTAAGTTTTTAATTACTTAGAGTGAGAATTTAAATTTAGAATTTTATTAGTGTAAAGTTAAGAATAAATATAATGTTAATTTTTTTAAAAAAAAATTAATAAAAAAAATACATTCCTAGTATATAACGATCCTATTTTAAATAGGCAGCCTTATTGGCATACTATTTAGGGCAAATTTCACAAACTTTGTAAATAAAAACTATAAACTGTGGGAATACTAAGCATTTGGATTCTTCTTAGTCCCTACCTCTTGAAACACTACAAAAATTTCGGGCTCTAACATCTCAACTACAAATTTGGCTAAGTGTTAAAATGGCAGAACTTTGCCCAAATTTTTTCTAAGTGCTAGAATGATGACACCTTTTGCAAATTTTTTTTAAGTATTGTACTACGCTCCCAGTGCCCCTGCTATGCTCTAGAGCATAGCTAGCATGGGACACCAGTTTTGCAAGATTTTTTCTAACTACTGAGTTACGCATCCTGCACATAATAAGAGGGGAGCATAGCAGCTAGAGTTAGAAAATTTTTGAACTTTTTCTGATCACCTTTGGACTTAGAAATTTTTTTGAATTTTTCTCGTAGTCTCACCTACAACACTACCATGTGGCACCTGATCCACACTTAAAGGTCCCCTCTAAATAAGGTCCATCTCACTTCCCACGTCTCTTTTCTTGTCTTTTAGGAATGATGATTGATCTATGTGGATATTCTTGTGCCTTGAGGGGATGGGCTAGACATGGAGTGCTAATGCGAAGTCATTAAATGTGATTGGTTTTAATTTGGACTAAGGAGGGATGTTATCAGGTCATATTAATCACCATATCCAAAAGGGACTTCATGTGACCATGATACGGGATTCCATTCCACTCTCTCTCATCCATCTATGCTTCCAATAACTCATCTAACTGCTAGTTTTTCATGTTTTATGTAGTGTCTTAGTTTGAAGTGTCAAAATTCTTAGGTAGTCTCTTACAAGATTTAGTCCTTAAATTTCGACAACCATTAATCACCCATGGGGTCCATGGACTCCTCGGTTTGAGGGCATGCAAGGGCATTAAAGGTATGAGCCTGCTATGGGGAGGACCCACTTGCATACCTCTTGATTGGACTATTTAAGTTCCTTATCCTTAGACATTTTTGCATTCAAATCTTTCATGCTCCACATTAGTTGTGCCTAGTTTTGACTCCTTTTTAAGTCTTTCCAATAATTATCCTCATAAAAACTCTTTTTTTATGAACTATCTAGTCCTCTTCAAGCATTTCTTCATGTTGATGGCCTTTCTGGATCTTTAGGACTCTAACTTTATGTAAAAACTCTTTGTTTTTGGCCTAATTTTCAAAGTACAAAAATTGTCTTTTGGCTGCATCGATGGGATCCCATCGACAAAGTCACTCATGTTGATGCAACCACAAAAACCTATAAATATAACATAACACTTTAAAATTTTTTGTCATTTACTTCAAAATGGTGAAGAAGTTTTTGCAGTTTTCAGAGCCTAGAACCTACAACTTTCACACCGCTTGTCTAATTCACCTCATTCTTCATTCCTCTAGCTACTGGAGGTGAGCTTTATGTCATGGGGGCTACAAACCTTAGGTTTTTGACAACAAATTTTTAATGATGAGTAGCCAATAGTTCCTACACCCAACCATACAAATCACTAGCATTTACTAAGCAATCTTGTTAAATTCTATAAACTTTAACTCTCTAGGTATACTAGGTCTAGAAAGTGAATCTAACAAATGAGATCAATTTTTTTTTTGGAAATTTTTTTAACTCCCACAAAGTTTAACCAATAAAATAACACTAAAATCATAATTTATGAGAGTTAAACCTTCCCAACAAACTCTGGTAGACATTAAAATAAAATAATAATACAATAATATTAAAATGATTAATCCATCATGATTGAAACTTAGCCAAGTGTAACTAATTCAAGAGATAAGGTACCCAAATGTTATAAAGTTATACACCAAATTGTAATCCTTGGTCATGTTGTGATTATAGATGGAACCAAGACCAAAGCACTCAAAGGAGGGAGGATTTTCCCAACAAAGGGACAAGCAACCTAGAATTGGAATGGACCAACAAAAGTAGCCCTAGGAGTAGGTAAATGAGATGCATGCAATGGGACCACTTCAAGATGACCCTGAAGTTGAATCTGTTCATTAGATTTTGGAAGTTGAAATTGAGTAGTCCCACTAAGATGAGACATTCGGACCTAGACCAAACCTTGAGGTCATCCTAACAAAGGCTTGCTTGAGAAAAATCGAGTCCTAGGAGATTCAAAAAATAGTTCTTCTTCAACTAAGCTTTGGATCTTTCCTAGACTTTGCCTCAAAAGATGTTAAAGTTTAACTTCAAACTTTCCCATGTGGCCCATTCTTACTTCCAGTAAAGAATGGTACATGGGAGAAACCTACCTCTCTTGGAATAATAGGTAGGGTGATGCCATAGTGAAAATAAAGAACATTTTTTTTTTGCTTAGTGAAGGTCATTTTTGAGGCCCTTGGGTTGCTAGAAACTAGGACAACCTTGGCAAAGATTTTAATGCAAGTGCACCCAAAGGTCAAAAAATAATGGGTCTAGTAGTGCTATAGTGTTGGCTATAAGGAGTTTGATGCACTGGCAATGGTAGAGCATGCATACTTTAAGATGGTGGCCTACCACCTCAATCTAATGGTGAGGCCTAATAAGAGAAAAACCTTTTTTCCCCATGCATGCACTACTCTAAGAAAAATATTTTCAATCAACCCCCCTCAGCTAATCTATCCTAAGATGAAGAAGCATTTTAAAGAAAATGAATGAGGGAGGAAGGCACTCCCCTTCCCATGTATCATATGGAAATTATGTAGAAGAGGAGGAATAGCTTGCTATTTCAACAATGCCATAAGACATGCTCTTTCCACCTCTTGGGGTGGAAATGACAAAAAACAAAGTTCTTGCTAAGGTAATTAAAGAGGAATAGTTGCCACCACCACCCACTCATGAACAATCAATGTCAAAGTCTTATGATACCATTAAGCAGATGCATGAACTCCGTGAGAAACTTCTATAGAAATAGCAGGTAAGACAGAGTGATGGTAAACCCTCTCTCTACAAACCAACATTGAGCCATCTCAACGAGGTTGCATGATCCATCAACAAGATGGAGGGTTAGGCGTTAATTTTTTTTGCCAAAAGAATGCAAGTGCTTGGAAGATCAAATCCTAGCATCCAAGAGGTAACAGTGTCCCTCTCTTAACATCAGCAATTCCTAGGAATCTCTAGGAATGCCACTATCTTCTTAATGAACTTGGAGAAGGGTGAGGGAACAATTGTTCTAGTGATACAGAACCAAGGTAAGGAAATGATAGCAAAGGTGGTTGTTAACAAAGTGGATGATGCACTCAATCCTCCTATGACATTTGTACCAGATGTTGTTGCAGTTAGAGATGTGCAAGTGTTCACAAGAGCTGAAAGTCAGAGATTTAGCGTAACCCAATATAAGGAGTTGCTGGACCAATTGGTAGGAATTAGGCAACTAATTTTGGATATCTTTGATATCCCAAAAACCATGTTAGCAAACCAATTAAAGCTACTTGAGGCTAAGGGCAAGGTCCTCATTGCCAATGCTCAACTTAAAATAGCTTGAGCCAAGAATTAATGCTTGGCTACAAAAGTTGTTGAACTTAGAGCCCACCTCACCAATCCCACCATACTTAGCAAAGAAGTCTCAAATGATGAAGCTTTCCAATAGCTTTAGGAAAAACTCCAAGAGGTTGAGTATGCAAAAGAGTTGGCAATCTTCAATTAGTCCTTAGTAGATGCAACTATGTTTAACATTAAAAAGGACTTATCAGAGATTCCCTAGGAGAATGTGAGACTGACCCAGGAAAACCATCACCTACAAAATGTTGAAATGCAGAAAGATCATATGACTAAATTCATCCAACAATAATAGGGGTAACTTACCATGGTAAACATTGAATTAAGACAGTTGGCCTCAAAAAATTAAAATCTTTTGATGAAGGAGGTGCATGCCCTTCGAGAGAAGTCTACATTGAAATCGTCACTTG
Organism: Gnetum montanum; assembly: GCA_015680685.1. Classification (NCBI taxonomy): domain Eukaryota; kingdom Viridiplantae; phylum Streptophyta; class Gnetopsida; order Gnetales; family Gnetaceae; genus Gnetum; species Gnetum montanum. Next base: position 621,393 of record MNCI01002119.1, on the reverse strand, counting down.
GAAAAGCTAGCCTCTCAAAGTTGAAAGGGTTGAGAACCATTACAGGGACTAGGTTGGCTTGCAAAAGGAAATCAAAGAGAAACACATCCAACTGATAAAGGCAAAGGTAAATTAGGCCCTTCAGAAACTCCAGCAAGGAGATGATGTTTGGCAATCCATCTTTGATGGAATATGAATACAACAAAGCTAAAATTCACCTTAAGGAGCTACAAATCTAGCAGATGATGAAGTACATGGAGCTTGCTAACCTTTGTTACTAGAACTTGACAATGCTAACCATTGGAAGGTTGAGGTCAAAGTTGGAGAAACAAATGGTTAACTTGTACCTTTTGTACGAGGTAGAGCTCAAGCATCATAAAGAGACTAAGTAGAAGCTTGAAATAGCAAACAAAAAACTCAAGGTTTTTAAGGTAAAGTTAACGAATCAAAGATTAATAGTAAGGAACCTGGCCAAAAGAATGAATGACTATCATGAGTTGCAAAATGGACTCAGAGTGTTCGACATGAAAAGAACCATTTGCTGCCTAGTTTGTTAATGTCAAGGAGATGTTCCATGCAATGCCCTATCCTTGGAATGTTCCCATACTACTACATATTGATGATGCTACCTAGACTATGTATGATCCCAGAAGTAAGCAGGAGAAGATGAAAGCATTGCTAGATGCTTTTCATCTTCCACCAGAAGTTGCAATTGCAGCCAAATAGCCATAAGCATTACTTCAACAACCATGTACACCAGAAGTAGGAGAAGGTCATTTAGAGCCTTAGGAACCTCCACTGCTTGAGACCATCTAATTTTTTTCCTTATCTTCAAGCCATCAAAGGAATTGTGCTATAAAATTTTGTATGGTGTTCAATTTTGTTGTCATGAACACAAAATTTTTGTCATGATTGTAAATCCATATACTTGGGCACTTAGTATTTTTTGTGTTAATTTGTGTGTATTTAGTTAGTTAATAATGCCATATGGTCCCAAAAGTTTGTAAAGAAACTTGTTCCTCCTTTTATTCACTTGAGGACAAGTTTTCATTCAGTTGTAGTAGTATGATGAAGCATCTTCCTTGGGTTGCATCGACGGGATGCCGTCGATGCCATCTTGTCAACAAGATCCCATTGACGTGATCACATCGATGCATGGTCTGATGTGTTAACATGACCCTGTCGACATAATGTCTATCTTTGCCTATAAATACATACTTACCAGCCGCATTTATGGCATTTGATAGTTAGTATCCTAGCAAAGCTCTTGCATTTTATTCATTCAAAAATTAGAATATTTTCTAAGTGACTATAGCAGAAATGAAAAGTATACAAATTTTTATTTGAACACTAATGTACCTTAGCACCTTGGTGTGATTAGCAATAAAGATGAGCTTTATTCGCAAACCTTGCAGCATTTAGAATTAGCTTAATGTTTACTTTAAATGTACTTATTATTTGAGCAATTTACTTTAATGCATCAAATTAATTAATTAAATAGCATTTAATTAAAGCACATAAGCATGAACACTTTAAGCATTGGTAACCTAGTAGCATTGCAATGTGTACAGGATGTGTACGAAACATGGAAATGGATGCTTATGTTAGGATTAGTAAAGATATTAGTTAGTTATTAGATTAATTAAAAATTTAATTACTTTATTTTCTAGCACTTAAGCAATTTAAATAATAAATATAAAATGATAAAAATCATATGCTTTAGTTACACTTAACCATACATGGTGAAGCATCATGGTTTGGTCGTGTTGATTGGATGTTGTTAACGTGATCCTGTCAACACATGTCTTGACTTGTTGACATGTACCCATTGATAGGGTACCCTATTTCACCTATAAATGTGCATATTTTGCCACATTTATGGCATTCCTTTCATAAGTTATAGCCAATATCTAGTAGTTTTTCTTCTTGAAAGTTAGCATATTTTCTAGGTTCCCCCATTAGGTGTTAAAGAGTGCACAGATCTTTATTTGAGCATTGTTGTACCTTAGCACTTTAGTATGTGCAACAATAAAGATGAGCTTTCTGATCAAACCTTGCAGCACTTGGATCAAATTAATTGTTTCTGTAAGCATTTAATATTTTAAGCACTTTAATTTAATGTTTTAAGTAATTAAAGTAGTTAATTTAGATAAATTAAATAGTAAACATAAGGACGACCACTTCGAGCATACATGTAATGCTTAATAATACCAGTAATGCTTAATGTTTGGTAACCCAGGAGTGTTATACATGTTTAGGATGTGTATGGAAAGTGGGAACAAATGCTTATGTTAGGATTAGTTAAGTGTTAGCTAGTTAGATTAATTTAGTAATTAATTACCTTATTCTTTTTCCTTTATTCTTATTCGACTTAGAACACAAAAGCATAAAAATGATAAAAATCGTATGCCTCAGTTATACTTAACTATACCCTTGTACTCACAAGTGTAATTGGGAAGACAATGATTACAATAGTTGATTTACATCCTAGATTAGTGTACATTAAAACCTAGAAGTCTTTGAAATTGGATTGGATCGTGTGTAAATGCATGTGATTCGTATGGTTGGGCATAGGGTCTACTCGTTGCTCATCATTGATGCTATTGCTGGGGATTTTTAGTTAGTGATGTGCACTATCTAGGACTTAGTGAAAATTATTTAAGATCATTAGAACAAAACCTAATGTTGTAATCATTTGAATAATAATAATAATAATAATTAAAGCATAATGTTATTTTTCTTCTAAGTGAAGATGTCTTCTTCTCATAGGCATGATGAATCGAAATTGCCAATGCCTCCAAAATTCAATGTGGTGTATACTCATCTAGATGAGTTTGTGCCTAATTTCACCCTCATCCTACACTAGGATAAATAGATGCAGTGGAGAGATTTGGAGGACAACGTTGTGTTGCCACCATATTAATATGGTCCTATAGATTGCTACCGTAGAAGTTTCTCAAGAATCTTGCACATGTGATCAAGGGTAGCATGAGCATTCGACATTGTTTCTTAAGCACAAAAATATAGGAGAGACTAGAGCATAATTAGCTATGGTGGAAAGACATGGAGGGCAACATTGTGTTGCCACTCGACTGATTTGTTCTTGGGATGCTACTTAAAAATCTTAAGAACTTGGGCATCTAGGATCTCCATGAGGAATACATTATGTAGGACCATGACTATTGGGCCTACCATCCCACTAAAACACAATGCAAAATAGATCAACACTAGAAGAAGTGGCATGAAGCCATGAAGGGGAAATGACTCACTAACCCCTTATTTCTACTAAACTAAAAAGACAATGAGGATCCTCGCTTTGGGAGTTTTTAACATGAAGATTCTCCATCCCTTAAATTTGGTGAAGGGAATTGAACCTAAATTTATAGTTGACTATCAATAATCTTAGTTCAAGAAAAAGTGGGAGTCAAGGCTAGGGCTTGGACAAGCATCATTTTGATGATATATTTGATGATCGTAATCATGACAAGTAGAGAGGAGGTTGTAAACACCATTGTGGTGCTTGTCCTCCTCCCTCTTCATCCTCTTCATATGCATCTTCTTCCTCCTCCTTTGAATTTGATCGAAACCACAAAGGATCAAACCGTGCTAGATGTGAATGGCCAAATAACAATGATCATAGGCCCTATCATGAATGAAGGGGTAACAAAGGGCATCATAGGCATCATCAAAATCATGATGATGATGAGCCTTTGTTTGCAACTTAAACCATGTTAAACATCATAAAGGTAATTAGAATTCCAACCACACATGTGAAAGATAGTAGAATTAAGAGGTTGAATATGAACAATATCCCTAGATTTGAGGGGGGATATAACTTAGATCCATAGACCCATCTTCAAGTCTTTCACGATGCTTGTGCTTTGTAGAACATTGAAAATGATTGGCAGAAACTTAAACTATTTCCTAGGATACTCATAAAAGAAGTAGAAATTTGGTACCACTCGTTAGAGCTGAAATCAATTTATAGATGGAGTACGATGCTTGAGCTATTCAATGACAAATATCAGACATACTCTCGAGTGTCCAACTTAAGAAAGAAAATTGAAGGCTGGTAATAAGGAACACATGAATCCTTGGATGTAGCCATGGGTCAGTATTATTATCTTTTTCATAGATGTTCTGGCCATGTTATTCTTAAAGGAAGTAGCTTTTCCATATTGTAGAAGGGCTTTGATAAAAAATGAGAAGAACCCTCGAGGTCTATGCCTAATGGAGATTGTCAAAACTTAAAGCCTATCGGATCTAAAGGCTGATTGAGTAGGTTAAAGAAGAAGAAGGAGAATTGAGAAAATGGGAAAGTGCTAAGGAATATAATTGAGATCTTTCCATTAGAAAAAAGAAGGTTCGATTATATGATAATGAGGGGGAGGCATCCCTTGATGAAGTGGTGCAGTGAAAACCCTATTAATTTAAAAATTTGTTCCTAAAATTTCAACTAAGGTGGATAAAATCTAGGAATCTTTTGATGAAAAATTCCAAGCTACTCTAAAAATTGGAAAAGAATCCAAAGAGCAAAGTAGTGATCGTGATCGCAAAAGAAGAAAGGAAGTTGAACATGCCTACCAAAGTGGTTAGGGTAAGGCTACTGCAGTAGAAGAGGTTGTGGAGTTAGAGTTAGATGATGATAGTGGGTGTGACATCTACCAATATGAACATCCTAAGGGATGTTTCCCTATTGTGTCACACTTGCACGAGTCTAAGGTGTACGCTTTGAATCCTAGGCCATCAAGAAGGTAAACACCTAGAAGATTACCTTATCCTCAAGGCAATCCTTGGTAGTTCCACTACGAACAACCAACTTACTATTCAAGTGAAGCTTCACCACAATCATATGAACAGTATTGAAACACCGTGAAAAATTACGGGTCGGCCTCAGGCAAAGATTCGCAATTGAAGCGAGAGCGCGCTCCAGCTTGGGTCCAGGACAAGTTTACGCTCTATTACGCATGGCAGCGTAATGAGTGTAATAAGCTCCAAAATAGTCAAAGGATGAATCTAGAGAAGCGCAACAGTTTGACGCTTCTCCTCGCGGCGCATGAATAACTTGTTTTTATGCTCGTTACGCGGCGGTGTGTACCATTGCGTATGTTTCAAGTTGCACATTGTTTTACACTTCATTACGCACAGCTGCGTAGTGAGCGTAAGGCATGCATTGTTTACGCTTCATCACGCGCAACTGCTTAGTGAGCGTAAAGTTGTACATTGTTTACGCTTTGACACGCGCAACTGCGTAGTGAGCGTAAAGCAACTCTGAGCTTATTGTTTTTACACCAGATTACGCTCATACACGCAACGCAACGCGAATGAGTGTAATACAGCCTGAAAGCAATCAAAGCACGCTCAGCATGTGCCTACTCTTCACACACACAACACGCAAACAAGCGTGTGGTGCGTAGTCACAGTCTGACTTAAAAGATCATGCCAGCAGGGCCCGCAGTATCTGGGACCCACATCAATAGCGTTGCGCCTTTTCCACGAAGCGTCGCGGCCTATAAATACCCCAGTTGACAAAGATACAGAGGTTGGCAAATCAGAGAAGAAAAAAGCATATTTCTGAGCACCAGAGCACTTAGCACTTTGGAGAAGAGATACAGAGAACAACGCTTTGGCAATCGTGGACATCATCACCTTACAGCCGAAGCAGAGTACAGTTCGATTTGAGCACTGGTGACAGGAGAAATCTTTCTGCTGAAAGGACTCTATCAATCAGAAATAGTTGATCGGTAGACGTCAAAGCTTGGCCTGCCTTGCATCTCAGCTTTAGCCCACGAGGTAGATCGGACTTCTGTTTAGACCGTTTTGCTTGTTGTTCTGTGCTTGTTTCACATCCTGTAATCGGGGATTCCCCAGTGTAATTTCTCATACGAAATATACATTTGTAAGTCAAAGCGCAGATCTTGAAGCTTGGAGCTTCTCTTATGTCAACCTCCTTTTATCGTGTTTAGCATTATCGCCGTTGCAATCCAACTACATCGTTTTCCTCTCGTTTTACCACTCTTCGAAACAGATCGCTTTCTCTCCACGTAATTTTCATCATTTTACCGACCCGTAAGTCCCTGTCTGATCGACAAGACCGTTCAGGGCGCCACGGATTCGTTTTTCCAGCATAGCCCTCACGCGGATCCATGGCTAAAACTGTGTACGTAGGAATCTCGGTCGGTATTTCCAGCTGCCGACGTTTTCTGTCGTTACAGTTTTCTGGCTCTAGAAGAAGGGCATTCAGGCTCCGATCCGAACATTTCGGGTAACCTTGTTAGAGATCCATACCCTAAACCATAGACGTAATACCTCTAGGGAAGTCTACGGTTAATCGTGTGGTATAGATCGGTCGCAAGGACGATTTCTTTGAAATCCTACAGGGTAGAAAGCCTTTTCTGCTTTTTGTTACCAGCCATTTTTCTTTGAGATCCGATTATCAGTTACTCTCGATTTCATTGATCAATGGATTCTTTTTACTCAAACACAACCGCCATGGTCGCCACCGATCTGGGTGTCGCACCTACCAATCCTACAGCAGCCACAGGACCAGCTCCTGGTGCAACGGGACCTCAGGGACCATTGCGCCGATCATTGAGGCTTCAGGGGAAAGAGCTTATCTTTACGGTCATAACCCCTGAAGAATACAATTTCATATGCGTTAAGATCCAGGCGAAGCTGGCTCTCAGCCGAGTCGAGCGGGAGGCAAAGCGAAACTTTGAAGCGCTCCATCGAGGGGGTTATGATTTTAAGCCAACGACCTACAACATAATCCCCTTGACCGAGCACCAACATGAAATTATGGCACATTTGGTCATGGCTAGAGGCCAGACTTCACAACCTGTGGTGGAACCCCAGCGTGAGGAAGAGGCAGAGGACGAATTCGCGGCCCTGTCGGAACACTTGTTCCATACTCTAACACCCCACACGGATGTAAATCCATTGTTTCCTTTCAACGGAGAGGCAGCTTCTCTGGGCTCAGCCGTGACCACGCAGACGCACATCCCTAGCTTTCCATTGGCCAATGCGTAGCCGTCTGGGTTGCAAACGCAACTACCGCACCATAACGCAGAGGTGGGTCCGTCGCAGGAGGTACTTAGCATTCCGGCGGTGGCCCCGGCCACCGCCGCACCTCATTTCATTCCGCAGATACAACCCCATAACGTATCTGTAACACGCCCCGCCCTGACCATCCCGTTTCTGCATCCACAAGCTCAACAGATATCCGCGACCGCTCAGCCACAGACATACGTTCAGCTACCTGCTGCAGGTCAGTGGGCCAACCCAGCGGTGCAACATGCTCAGTCTGTGGTGCACAGTATGCAACCTCCGGTTGCATCGGTAACGCAGGCTCCATAGAGGATCCTGCAGTATACCTATCCCTATTTTGTGCAGCAGGCAACTGCCAACCCCTCTGCTCAAACCAGTAGGTGGTGGTCTTCACAGGCCCCTCCGCCTGCAGGAATCCCCACACAGCCAGCAGCCAGTCAGCCTTTTCAGTTGTTTCCGTTTCCTGGCGCCGCCCTCCCGGTCCAACCTCCTGTGCCTGCTGCGTAGACACCTCCATTAACAGGTCTAGACCAAGCGTTCCAGCTTATCCAGACGCTTACTGAGGAGGTGCAACGCCTCAAGACCGCTGGATCTGATACCACTCAGATCATGGACTTCTATCAGGATGATCCGATCAATCCAGCGGTCCCCATGCTGTCGTTGCCACTAGGGATGTCCCTCCCCCATTTTACTAAGTATAATGGAGAGGGGGATCCCAACACCCATCTAGCCACCTTCAGGTCTGAATCTTTGTTGTTACAACAGTGACCGCACACTTTAATCCGAGTCTTCGCGATGTCATTGACGGAGAAGGCTTTAGACTGGTATAGAACCCTCCCACGCTCTTCCATTTCAACCTTGGAAGAGCTGCTGACCCAATTTGTGACCCAATTCAAATACAACATGAAGCTGGAAGTCACGTTGGAATAGCTCATGGGGGTGAAACAAGACCTTGAATGCCACCTTGAATGCCACCTTGAATGAGATCCGTGACCCGATTGCGGACTCCCATCTGTTGGCTATATTCAAGGGAGCAGTCAACGACTTTATTAAGTCTAAGCTGTATTACCTTTCCCCCGACGATATACGTCAGGCCTTCGCACAGGTCCGAAGCATCCAAGATGCTGCGGAGGCCAGCAAAGACCAGGCATATGTCGCCTACAAAAACGCACACAACAAAGCCAAGGACAAAGCCAAGGCAACGACAACGACAGTAGCTGCGCTGACTGAAAACACGAAAAACAAGAACAAGAAGGCGCCAACAACAGCACCCCCGGAGGCCACGGCTGGTGCCGGCACCAGCCAAGCCACAGCTGCCCCTAAACAGAGCCCCCAGCCAAAGCCAAATTTTGAGCGTAAAGATCGTTCAAAATACGCGTCTTTACCCGTGAAACATTCCGAACTGCTGAAACAACTGTTAGCGGCAGGACACATTCAACCTAAGAAGGTGTCCGAGGAGGCCCTGAAGCATCACAGGCGTCACTGTGAACTGCTGAAGGACCCTTCTTTAGCTCTGCCTAACGAATCGGCAGTTCCGAGATCGTTCAGGCTGGATCGTTTCTGTGACTACCACCAGATGTGTGGTCATGACACAGATTACTGCTGGGCGTTGAAGGACGACATTCAACGCATAATCGACGAAGGTCATCTAAAACTAGACAACAGTAATCCTACGCGTCCGGAAAACCAAACCCTGCACGTATACAAGGATCCGTTGAACACAAATTACGATCCTTATACAATTACTGTAGTGAGTACGGACGGTGAGCGTAAGGCACCGCCAAAACAACCTTTCGTTTTGCGCATGCCCGCCAGCTCACCAAGGGGGCCAACTACTTCTTCGACAGCCAGTGGGGTCTCACGGCCACCTTTTATCATCCAGGCACCTTCCCAAGTACGCCCTCAGTCACGCGACAGTTCCCAAGCTGCGGGTCCATCCGTGCCCATGCCGAGAGCGCCCTTCATTATTAGGGCGCCACAACCACGGGCTGCCCCTCTCACGCAGGGGCAAACCTCTAGCCAGCACCACCAGCCATCGCCTCCCAAGCGAAAGGAGGAGAACACCGCAGTTGACGCAACAAAAAAAATTCCTACGCTTGGCTTCCCTAAGCCCAGGCCCCTGGCCTCTGTGCCTATGTCTATGCCCCAGAAGCATGCCAAAGGTACAGAAACGCAGCCACCTTCTCTTGGCAGAAAAAGGAACAACTCTCCCACTAACATCGCTCCACCTCGAGAGATCCGTCTCTTGGGCCGAATGGAGGAGGACAAGGGGGATAAACAACCCTGACGAGAGAAGGACATCCTCGATGCGTTCACACAGGTCAAACAAGCGCTCAAGCAAAAGAACACGACGCTGAGCTTGTACGACCTGCTGATGACTTCTCGAGAACATCGTGAGGCTATGGTACGCATGTTGACGTCCATCTCAGTGGATGCCAGCCTGCCGGCGAAAGAGGAAGCGATACACGCTATCATGTTTCCTTCTGACGCTGAGCCACCCAAGCCTACCTCATTGACCTTCCTGGATGAGTCTTTCAAAGATGATCCGGAGAAAGGTCAAGTAACGACTGAGCCCATGTTCATTACCATTTGGGTCGGCCAGTACCGGATTCGGAGGGTGCACATGGATGATGGTGCAGCTGCCAACGTCGTTCCCTATTCCATCGTGGATAGGTTGGGATTGGTTGACCAGATTACTCCCACGACAACAGCTTGCGTGAAATCGTTCAACGGAGCACGGGTTCAAGTCAAGGGGACGATGCGTATTGAGTTTGTGGCAGGGAATCAATTCCCAATGGAAGCCACATTCTTGGTCATTGAGGAGATGCCCAGCTTCAACTTAATCTTAGGGAGGTCGTGGTTAGCCCAGCTGAGGGCGGTCTCATCGCCGATACATCAAGAGATACACCTTCCCTATGCCGGAAGGGAGGTTGTCATACGTGGCGATGAGGTCACCCTCAGGACCGTTAACAACATCGAAGAAGAACGAGGTTCGGAGATCGAAAAGACTGACGATCAGTCCCATCTCCAAGCCCCTGAAAAAAATGACAACACGGACAATGGTCCAGCCTGGGCCGACCTGCCATTTCCGGATGACAGCGTAGAGGAGTCAAACCCCAAATCTCCTCTCCCTTACGCAGCGCTCAACGTGAAGGCCATTAAGAAACAATTGCGTATCGACGACTGAACAATGGTCTTCTGCATATAGCATTATTCACGTGTAAGTTAGCACAGTCCCCGTTTGGCAGCTTCTTTTGTTTGTTTCAATATAGTTTTACGCTATATCTGCTTTCTGTGTTTACGCTTGGCATTTTCTTGTGTGTTTTATCATACTCGTGTTAGCTATGCTCATTCCTTTACGCATTTATCCAGGATTACATTTACGCAAGTTCGCAGCGGCCCGCAACGGCCTTAAACTAGTAGCTAATTTACGCAAGTTCGCAGCGGCCCGTAATGGCCTTAAACTAACTATACAAAGTTCACCATCCACATGATTTTACGCACTTACGCAGGATTATATTCTGTTATGTGACAACTCGTATGTTGGCCCGCAATGGCCTTAAACTAGTTATCCAGAGTTATCGACAAACACCATTTACGCTTTCTTTACTTTACGCTTCCGACCCGCAATGGCCCTAAAACTAGGAATTACGCACTGTCATGACAGGTCAACTTTTCAATAGTTATACGCATACTCCATTGATGAAACACAAAAAATATATGTGATTGAATATCCAACGCATCCACCAGGTTTTATAGCAGGTCTTTCCAATCATTTGTAACATCATACTACATTCAACATTAATAAAATTTTGCATAAATAATAATTACGCATTCCCCCTACTGCCACTATCACCGGTATCTTTTAACTCTAAATCCAGCCCCAAAAGGTCGTCCTCCAGTAGCCCATCGTTTCTGGGAATTATCCCTCCATGAAAGATTGCCTCTTCATGAGGCTCTTGTTCTGGCATTGGCTCCACAAGAGGATGCCCTTCATCGTTTCGTTCCACTTCTGCTTCCACTGTTTCCTCTCCCAGCCCTTCAGCTGGCGTATCTTCTCTATCTCCTTCCGGTACCTAGGCCAAAGAACATAAAATAATTAGAATAGACAACGCTCGTCAGAAAATATGATGGCTAAGTCATGCGTAAACTTACTCGCGACGGCCCTGCTTCCACAGCAAAGGGAAGCTTGTCCAAGCCGGCCCACAAGCGCCGCATGATCTCGTCCTCTGTTAGGTCTAGCCACACATCCTCACCCGAAGCCACCCCAGCTTTCACCTTCCCCTTCTCCACCCTACTCCAGGAGGGGGGATCCGGGAAGAAAGTAGGGATCGTAGTCTGATTCCCAGGGAAAACCATTGCTCTCTCTGGGGATGCAGTTACGGTCACCTACTCTTCGAACTTCTTGAAAGCTTCGGACGCACCGATGGTGTCCACGAAAACCTCCAGGGATCAAGCTTTGACGGCGGAGTCGCGGTAACGTTTTCTATAGCCGGCGCTTTCCCTTTTGTACACATACTTGTGGTCTTTCTCCTTTTGCCCCCATTCCTGTATGCTCGCGCAGTAGTCCCTCCAATCTCGGCTTTTCTGAGCTAGGAGCTCAATTTGCATCCTTTGCTCTATTAATGCCCGGCTGGTCTGTACGTTGTTCTTGATGGCTGTCCAATAACGGGAGTGATCAATAACAGCGGTACGCCAGTCTTCATCCCCCGTCATTCGAGCCTGAAGGAACTTGTACCGTGCCCTTAGGTCCTCGACTTCCTTTGTCAAGGATTCAATCTTCCCCTCTGACCGTTGCAGCCTTTTCCATAGGCCTTCATTAACATTCCTGCTTTCCCATACGGAGCGTGTCGAGCGTAACGCACATTTACGCATTTCCTCATAAATGTGGCGTGGCACGACTGCCCCATCAGGTGGGGGCTCCGCTGTGTCCAGATCAATGGGCTCCGCGGGATCCCATCGAAGGTAAGCTCCTGACAGAAAAACAAGTATCAATACAGATGACACATTACCAAGACAGCATGTTGTAACTTCGTCAACTTAACAGCGCCAGGTTCAACGCGTTCCAGACGCTCGATCATGTCGCTGACGATGCCTTCCGTGAAGGAAAATTTATCGGGGAAGTCTCTCCACATTTTGCTAACAGCAGCAGACGTTGAGGCATCCTCTTCCCCTGTAGCGAAACTTGGTTAGACATTGCCTCCATTAACAGATTTTTCAAAATACGCTAACGCACTCATTACCTCTGCCTGTGACGGTGGCAATTTCATCAGCATTTTCTGTATTGCTTTCCTTTTCACGCACCGGAGTCTGTGCGTCACTGGTTCCATTAGCTGGGGCCTCTTCACGCACCCCAATCTGTACGTGGCTTCCGCTAACAGCTGGGGCCGCCTCACGCACTGGAACCTGCACACGGCTCGTATCAATAGCCGGGGCCTCTTCTTCTAAAATTGAGGCCCCCTTCCCACGGCTTAGTACCAGCGCCCCTGTCGTAGGGGTCAATTGCCCTGACATTTTTGCTGTTTACACCATACATTAGCGTATGATTCCGGATCATCTAAAATAAACATAGCGTATACAACCTTTCACACTTACCAAGCGGAGGTTTAGTCCGCTGCACCGTGAGCCCAACAGTGTGGCATCCATCGCCCCCAGGAGCCTCAGCTAGGCGGAGCTTCTTCCGCTGGGCCGCCGGTTCTACAATTTCTTCCACCAGACGTTTCGCTCGCGAGATGTCGCCGGTGTAGGTTGGCATGATCCCGCCTATGCTATCGAGACCTCACGCTTGGGGCGCCGTCAAACCTTTAGTCGTTACGGACAACGACTCCTCGATCCCTTTCGGCGGATCCTGCCCACGGGTAGTGCTGAGAATGTGGGTGATCTAGGGTCTGGATAGCTGGTCTTGGTCTTGTTGTACCCAGACCCCATTCCTCTGAACGACTAGAAACTTAGCAAACCGCCGGAGGCAAGCTATGAAAAAGGCGTAATGCACATTGAAACGGGACTCAAGCTTCTCCCGAAGCTTGACCATTTCATTGCGCAGTCCCTTAGCAAGATGGCTTGCCCAATCAAACCGAGCTCCCTCCTCCAGGACCTCTCGCATGATATGGGTCTGTTCTACCGAAAAGAACTTTGCCTGCGAGAGGGTTTTGGGGAAGGTCCGGGCTCGAAAAAGGGGATAGAGTATCTTGGCGGTCGCCAGCTCAAATTTTTCACAGGGACACCCCTTGGCCTCCTTAGGAATCCTCGCCCACTCCCTCAGAAAGTCCTCGACTCTAGCGCTTCTCTTGATCTTCACTTTTACGGGAAGGCCGTTCAAGGGGATGCCAAACAAGTCCGAGAAGAACTGAGCGTCAATATTGAAGTTTACGCGCACGTTACGCACGCGCGTGCTAAAATGATCCGCCTTCTCGCTGAAGGAGTTGACCAGGCCTATTATTTCGCTGGCGGGGACATCAGGGGTCGCAGCCAAAAATAGGTGCATTAGCCCTGCGGCCTGGATCTTGCTGGTCACTACGACTGGGGCCGCTGAATGGCCAAGCCAACGCTGCGCCTCCTTAATATCCCCGTAGCAAAAGAGGACGTCCCTCGCCTCGCGGTTGAAAATTGTAAGGGTAATCTTTCGGGATTCCCTGACTGAAGGGCATAAAACACAAGACAAGTAGAAACACTATCATATACTATCCGTAACTCACTACACGCATAACGTTAGAACACGCAGTGGCCTTACCGGGGCCAAACGACAATGGAAATGGCAGGAGTTCTCTCTCCACCTCCTTGACGGTGAGAGGCGGATCTAAGGTCCAGTCCTCGTGTAGCCATCTGAGTTCCTGACAATTCTTAAAATGGCACTCGTAACGGGTGTGATACTCATGCATCTCATGGCCAATTTGCCCGATAACACCGGCACGCACGTTGTTGGTTGCGGTAAATGCCGATATTACCGTTTCGGCCCAGGCCAACGTATTACCATCGCCGAGTAACTGGTTGTCATGTATAAAAAACCTGTACCATACAGCGTAAGCTTCTTTTACATTTTGCACATAGACTTATCCTACATTGCAAAAAAAAAAAACAACAAAACAGAAAATGTAGACATCAAACAGTTAACCAAATCTGCTTACCCGCTTGCATAATATACCGTGCCTTGTGGGTTCTGGAATTATGTCGACACATGACGAGCCACGAACAGCGTATTATACGCATGATAACAGTTGAAACGGGCCATGTCCCAGATCCAGCGTAAGCTCCGCAAACCGCGGGCGCTGAGCACTTGGTCCTCGGGATGACCCGTTTCGATGGCTCCATCTGTCAGGTAAGCCAGAATCCCCTGCGCCGACCCCTCCAATAGGTGTTCCAAAATGGCACCGGCAACATCACCAGTTACATTAGACCAGATGATGTTGCTGAAGTTGCACAGTAAAAACTACAGAAACTCCAGCGCCCCCTTTCGGAACCAGATGGCCTTCCCCTGCACTCGTGTGTGAGGGGGAGGGACATTGGGGACGATTGAGTTCAACCAGCACAAAACCCCAATGAGGTCTAGCACAATCAGTATGGGCTTCAGCGTGATGCTATATAAAAATCCAAAGCGTATATCAACGCCTACATTCGCATTTGCACGACTAACACAGAAAACTCATAAAACGCACCCAGGCCGAAATCGCCCAAACCCTTGCGACAACGCAAGGTTTGTCCATGACAACGACGATAAATGCAACCCTTTCAAACCCTCACATAGACCCGAGGTCCATAACTCAAAGTCAACATGCACGCAAGTGAAAATACACCACAAAAAGCAGCCATAGAAACGAAAGTATGTAAGGAACGACTAACCGGTTCAATGGCGCGGGCTCTCGAATATCGATCAACGCCTTCGAAACACGGTCCAGAGTTGCTTGCATTTCATCGATTTTGGCCAGTTTCGCATTCTTCTTCTTCGTCTTTGGTGCCATTGCGACGGTTTCAGAATTTCTTCACAGCCTAACGCTTTTGCAAGATCCCACGCCCTAACTCTCTGCTCTTCCTTTTCTCAGCGACAGTTGCAAATTCAAATTCATGATAGCCAACAACCAGTTCTCATTGAAAAACTATCTACTTATATGCGAGGATCACCGACTTGATATCAGAATTAAGCGGAACTTTCCTGAAATGGAATCCGCAAATCTAGATATTAATGCGGCAGATATCGCACCCGCCACTATCCGGAATGACGTTAAACTACCACATCTTATCGCCTCGTAATCGGGTTACATTGATTACAGCTCTTATATAATATTCAAAATTCATTCAGCCTTCCACGTTCGGCGACATCACGTCACTTGTCTCCTAACCATTTACGCACTTGCCGGTTTTGCAGGACAGACGGAGAATGGACGCTGCAGTTTCAGCACCTTTAACTTTGACAGGCCCATACGGCAAATTAATTAGACAGTTTGACCCCACGCTAGTAGACATTAATCTCCCCTTAGAAAGTGTAACCATAGCCGCATCGGAGATGTCCCCAGAATGGCCAGAACAGTCAACGCGCACGCTAGACCTGGAGGCTGGAGACATAACCGAGGACCCCCTCAGTGAGGTCCCTATCGTTACGCACAGAGGTGAGACTAAAACGCTCAAAGTCAGTTCTTTGTTAGACGAAAAAATGCACAACGCTATAAAACAGGTCCTGCAAGAAAACATTACTGTCTTTGCATGGTCATATCAGGATATGCCTAGATTAGATCCTAGATTGATCCAACATAACATCATCCTCGACCCACAGATTACAGCGGTTAGACAAAAGGTGCGAAAAATCAAACTAGAGATCGCGCTAGCAGTGTGTGATGAAATCACCAAGTTATACCAGGCTGGTTTCATCCGCGCGGTCGATTACTCAGACTGGGCATCCAACATCGTGGTCGTGCCGAAGAAGACCGGGAGCATACGCATATGCATAGACTTCCGGGATTTGAACAAGGCCACAATCAAAGATAACTTCCCATTGTCGAGTATCGACCAGCTCGTGGATACAATAGCTGGGCATGCGCTTCTGTCCTTCATGGATGGCTTTTCAGGCTATAACCAGATTCACATTAACCCAGAACACCAACTGACCACGACGTTCATGACACCCTGGGGCACCTTTTGCTACACCATGATGCCTTTTGGTCTGAAGAATGCCGGAGCAACGTACCAACGGGCCATGACATACATCTTCAGTGATTACCTCCTAGGAAGGCTGAATGATTATGTAGATGACATAGTTGTGAAGTCTTTGAAGTCGGAAGATCATTTAGAGGACCTGGAGTTAGTCCTTAAAATATGTTCCACACACGAGCTCCGGCTTAACCCAAAGAAGTGCGTATTCGGAGTCAAAACCGGACGCATGCTGGGGTTTGTGGTATCGGAAACCGGCATACGAGTTGACCTTGATATAGTCAAAGCCATTGTAGAGTTAACACCTCCAACAGACCTCAAGCAATTACGCGGGTTGCAGGGATGCTTACAGTTTATTCGCCGGTTCATTTCGAGGTTAACTGACAAGTTACACCCTATGCAACACTTGCTAAAAAAGGGGGGGTCAATTTCGAATGGACCGATAATTGCCAACGTGCGTTTGACAGTTTAAAACAAGAACTGCAACATTTGCCGATGGTTTTCCCGCCACAAAGGGATTTGCCTTTTTTTATCTATCTCGCAACTTCAGACATAGCAATAGCAGCATTGCTTTGTCAAAAAAGGGATGATGGGTCGGAAATGCCCATCTACTACTTAAGCCACGCTCTATGTGCGTACGAGACGAGATATAACGACGTTGAGCGTAATTACTTAGCATTAGTTTTTACGCTTAAGAAATGTAGGCATTATCTTTTTCGTAGTCAGGTTAACGTTATCTGTAAGAACAACATCCTTAGAGCCATTACGCATAGCTTATATGAGAGTAGTAAAATAGCTCGCTGGAAGGCTATCATGGCAAAATTTGACCTTCATTATATTGGCTAATCATCCACGAAGGGCCAAGCGATAGTTGACCAGTTAATAACTTCACCGATTAACAATCACGCAACCATAGAACCAGAGTTCCCAGACGAACATGTACATAGTCTAAGCCCTGTCTCGATAGGCCTCGAAGCAATGTTGTACTTCAACGGAGCTTCAACTGCCAGAGGTGGCAGTGCTGCCACTGTCCTTACGCTATCGCCTGAGGATGTGCATCTACACGCTTATCGATTGACCTTCCCTTGTACGAACAATGTGGCAGAGTATGAGGGGCTCCTCAGGGGGTTACTAACTGCAGGTGAACTCGATGTGCAACACCTGGCGGTTAGGGGTGATTCGATGCTTGTCATAAATCAAATCACTGGAGTCTACGCCTGCAAGGCTGTACATTTGCAACCCTACTGCGATCAGGCTAAAGATCTTCTGAGGCGATTTATGCCCTTCGACGCCCAACACGTCCCGAGGACTGACAACATGCTGGCCGACGCACTTACCACCCTGGCTCTACATGTGCCTTCACACCTGCTTAACACCTGCCCTGCATTGATTACAGACTGCGCAGACCTTGTCATTCAGACGGCGCAAATCTCCTCTCTTATCGAGGAAAGCACGCCTGAATGGTACAATAACATCAAAACTTATCTTTTGCAAGGTGAGATGCCATCTACATTAACATGTGCACAGAAAGACGCAATTCGTAAGCGGGCTAGGCAATACATCATCATCGGAGACAACATTCTCTGTAGACGTTCCTTTGATGGCGTGTTGCTTACCTGTGTTGACAAAGACCAGGCGCAGCACATAGTCGGTGACGTTCACGAGGGACTGTGTGGCGGCCACGTAGCACCAAGGGCTATGGTCCTGAAAATTCGACGCTTAGGATACTACTGGCCACACATGGAACGAGATTGCCTGACAAAGGTCAAAACCTATGACACATGTCAACGGCACGCAAACCTCATCTACGTGTCACCCACAGAATTGCATACGACACAAATAACATGGCCATTTCAGCGATGGGGACTGGACATCATAGGACCCATCACGCCAAAATCTTCTGCAGGGCATAGCTTCATTATTACCGCTACTGAGTACTTTACGAAGTGGGTAGAAGCTGTCCCCCTGCGGAAAATCACATCCCAACAGGTTTGCCATTTTATCTTGGACAACATCGTAACCCGATTTGGCCTCCCGATGACTATTGTGACCGACAATGGGCCACAGTTTAGTAGCGTGGATACCAAATCCTTCTGTGACAACCTAGGCATTAGGCAGTCTTTTTCCTCTCCTTATTACCCGCAGGCAAATGGTCAAGCTGAAGCATCAAACAAAATAGTCATCAATTTGCTCAAGAAAATGCTCGACGGCAACAAAAGGCGGTGGCACGAACAGATCCTCTATGTGCTATGGGCATATCGTACTACGTGTAGGACAGCTACGGGTAGTACGCCCTATGGCCTGGTTTACGGATCTGAAGCAGTACTACCTCTTGAATTGCAAATTCCTTCTCTGAGAATGGTCCTCTCCACCATTATAAATGAGGCTCAACACACAGAGGCTCGAATAATGGATTTTGATTCAGTAGAAGAGAAGCGGATACAGGCTCTTGGTGCGATTGAGAAATATCAGGACAAACAGCGCCAGAAACATCGCCACAACCTTCAACAGCGCCCGATCAAGAAAGGAGATCTTGTTCTCAAGGCTGTGCGTGAACCAGTGGGCAAATTCTCTGCAAACTGGGAAGGCCCTTTCTTGGTGGTCGACGCATATGGCAACGGAGTGTTCAGATTAGTAGACGTCAATGACAACGAATTAGCAAACCCTGTAAATCACGTATACTTGAAGCGGTATTTCATCTAGCAGCCTCTACGGTGTCGACAGCAGGTATGATAGTAATCTTCCGCTACGACGTAAAACTGGCACTGCTCGTCCGCTACGACGTAAAA
This sequence comes from Gnetum montanum, assembly GCA_015680685.1. Taxonomy (NCBI): domain Eukaryota; kingdom Viridiplantae; phylum Streptophyta; class Gnetopsida; order Gnetales; family Gnetaceae; genus Gnetum; species Gnetum montanum. The sequence continues at coordinate 602,440 of MNCI01002119.1, read as the reverse complement.
CTGGCACTGACCGTCCACTATGATGTAAAACTGGCATGCCTTGCACGCGTCCGCCACGACGCTAAACTGGTAAATGGTAACCGTTCGCTACGATGTAAAACTGGCACTATTGTATAGGTCCGCCAAGATGAAAAACTGGCATCTCTTGCACACGTCCGCCATGACGCTAATCTGGCACAGGTAAATAGCCATCTGCTGAGACGTAAAACTAGCACAGCTCTGTCCCTGGGTCATGACGCGAAACTGACATCCACAGCACGGTCTGCTGAGACCATAAACCAGCCTTACCACCGTCCGCTACGACGTAAAACTAGTGCTTCTCGGTCTGCCCGGACTTTAAACTGGGACCATGGTCTACTGAGACTTAAAACCAGTAACGGCAGTCTTCCAAAACTTAAAACTAGGATGTACAAATCGCCACCATGTTCAAGCGAGCGTGATCACTCTTGTACAGTTGCACAGCAGACGGGGTGGGATACTGAAATATTCCCAGTGTCGCCACCCCACCGGCATCCTACTGATTCCTCGGATAAGCAAAGAGGCATCTTACTGATCTCTCGGAGATGCCGCCACCGCACCCGCCACAGTGGTGCCACCTCTGAGAGTTTAGCCTCGCCAGTTGGAGCCTCGATGAAATCCTCATCGACAACGGCCCTGGGTGTCTTCGCCCATCATCGCTATCAGACGCCGGCCTCGCAGATTCATTTGGCCGGTTCCCAGTGCAACCAGTTAGCTGCGTTGTGTCTGATGCCTTTTTGGCGAAGATATGCAGCGCCGAATCATCAGGATTGGCGGCTCCGCCCGTGTGCTCTGGCTCTGTCTTTTCAGCCCATTGGCTCTATCTAACATCAGACAGCATTGGTTTCAAGAAACTTGCCTTTTGTTCATGAGCAATGGTGTCCTCTGTTTTCTTTGGTGGTTGCAGGTTACTTGCCTTGGAGAATGTCATCCAAAGGTGCGTCCATCTGAGCAGTAAAGTACAACAGCGTGTTGAAATGGCTGCTCAGGTTTGCCCAACCACTTAGCTCTGCACGTCTACACCTTGCACAATCTTACCCTTAACTATTGTTTTCCTCCATCCCCACCACCCAGTTCCCATACGCAAAACTTACATACGCACGTATTCATCTTGCCGCATTCACGCTAGCAGAGACATCGCAGAAAGTGATGCGCAATGCTCCTTTCGCACGCATTCCTGCTATAACCGGTAACAGAGAAACCTTAGGCTGACACGCTACGCTCGTCTGAAAGCATTCATGTTAACCGCGTATTTCATACCCCTACCATCCATAACACATTTTGCATCATCTCCAGACCTGTTTCCGGCTATATCCCTCTATCTCCCATACCTGCCGGTCTTGCTCTTCCATGTTGACAGGGCAACACTTGAGTAGCCATGGATGAACGCTGTGCTTGCTTTGCCAATTCGGTGTTTCGCATTCTTTGTCGACGTCTTTCAGGTAAGCCCTCCAACCGTCAACAAAGAGGGGCCATTGAAACACCGTGAAAAATTACGGGTCGGCCTCAGGCAAAGATTCGCAATTGAAGCGAGAGCGCGCTCCAGCTTGGGTCCAGGACAAGTTTACGCACTATTACGCATGGCAGCGTAATGAGTGTAATAAGCTCCAAATTAGTCAAAGGATGAATCTAGAGAAGCGCAACAGTTTGACGCTTCTCCTCGCGGCGCATGAATAACTTGTTTTTATGCTCATTACGCGGCGGTGCGTACCATTGCATATGTTTCAAGTTGCACATTGTTTTACGCTTCATTACGCACAGCTGCGTAGTGAGCGTAAGGCATGCATTGTTTATGCTTCATCACGCGCAACTGCGTAGTGAGCGTAAAGTTGTACATTGTTTACGCTTTGACACGCGCAACTGCGTAGTGAGC
>MNCI01002119.1:539314-600027 GCA_015680685.1 Gnetum montanum | reverse complement strand
AAAAGCATATTTCTGAGCACCAGAGCACTTAGCACTTTGGAGCAGAGATACAGAGAACAACGCTTTGGCAATCGTGGACATTATCACCTTACAGCTNCCTGTCTGATCGACAAGACCGTTCAGGGCACCGCGGATTCGTTTTTCTAGCATAGCCCTCACGCGGATCCGTGGCTAAAACTGTGTACGCCAGAATCTCGGTCTGTATTTCCAGCTGCCGACGTTTTCTGTCGTTACAAGTATCATCAGTCACAACACCCACAGTCATGGGGGATGCCACCACTAAGGTAGCAATATCCTTACAGGGAACCAGATTCATGTGGGTACTATGTTCAACAACCCATGTCTCCACATGACTCTTGTAATCATGCTTCATTCCAACATCCTCACTACCCTTCGAAGTACTATAGAGCTCATTCTCCATCTCCATGATAGGAATTTCCATTTCATTAGTACCTCCCTCATTCTTCTACACATGCCCCTCCACTTCCAACCCAATTATCGCCTACTCCAACAATGAAGAATGAAATTCCTACATAGTCATAGCAACGTAATGCTACCAAGGTCATTAAATTACAATCGGTTTCTTTGTCAAGTGCTTCAAAATCCAAACCTAGAAAATGATCATTCTTCTAAACCAACAATTGTACAAGGCCCTCATTGACTTATGTAGCTGGTCATCCTATGTCTCCTTCATCCTTTACATCTATTCCTTTTGAGAGCCCTTCAAACCAAACACCTCTCAAGATCTATACAATCCTATTAACCCATGTTGTATCTGGTTAGATCAAGGCTGGAATCCTTCCCAAGAAAAGAGCTAATACTAGAAGTCCCATCATCTACTTATAGATCATTGGGAATGACCCATGCAAGGCTCTTCTTGATTCAGGTTCTAGTGTCAATCTAATTTCTCATGAGATGTACAAAGCCTAGAACTTACCTTCTCTGAAGATGAGAAAAATTTGTTTAGAATTGGTAGATCAGTCCATCACTATTCCCTTAGGACTGGTGGAGGATATTTTGAGCACTATTTGTGGGTTGTCCTATCCTTCCAATTTCCTAGTGATCAAGGTCAACAACTGCAAGGGGAACTTTTCAATAATTATGGAAAGGGCTTGGTTGAGCACCATTGATGTGCAAACGAACATTAGAGACCTCTGCTATGAGATTTCTAAAGAGAATGAATTTGGTAAAGTCAAGAAGAAGAGAGTTCCATGCATTGCATGTAGTGATATAGGGTGTAATTGTGTGTAGAAATTATGATATATCAAAAGCACATTAATCGAAGCATGTAGAAATTGTGTAGATGAATTTGAAATTCAAAAGTCCTTGTATGCAATAGCCACAAAGTAGAAGGGCACCCAATGGCTATTAGTTAATCCTAAAAGTAGCAGACTTTGCATTGAACCAACTAAGAGTCTAGCTTGTGCCTATGATGAACGTAATGAAACCTATTAGGGAGAGTTGGAAATCCCTAAAAATTTTAAACATGAGGCCCTAGAGTTGAAAACTCTACCTACTGGCATGGAGTATGCATTTTTGAAAAATGGAAAGCTAGTAATAATCAATGCTAATCTTGCTCTTAAGTGAAAATAGATGTTGTTGAACATGGTTAACAAATGGTCAACAACCTTTGCTTGGTCATATCAAAAACTCACTAAAATTGATCTTAGGATATGCCAACATTACATCTATACTGATCCTTACATCAAGCCAAAGAGGCAGTTGAAGTGGCACTTAAATACTAAATTGAAGCAGCTCATCAAAGACAAAATTGATAAACTACTCAAGGTAGGGTTCATTTATCCAACTATGGATAGTGAGTGGGTTAGCCCACTTATGATTATGTCAAAGAAAGGTGGCATGTGAAGGGTGTGTATTGATTTAAGGCTATCTAACATGGAAACCTACAAAGATCATTTTCTATTGCCATTTGTGGACCAAGTATTGGATACTATTTCTGGACATTGTTTTTATAGCTTTCTAGATGGTTATAGTGGCTATAACTAGATTCATATCGCAGTGCATGATCATACTAAAACTACATTCATAAGTCCCTAGGGAAATTTTGCATATTAAAAGATGACATTTCATTTGTGCTATGCCCTTGCAAATTTTCAACACCTCATCTTGAGCATTTTTTAATAATAAATTGGTGGTAGGGTAGAAATATTTATGGATGACTTCTTCACCTATGGCGTTACATTTAAGCAAGCTCAATTAACAAAAGAGCCATCTCATGATCCAAAAGGACATTGTGTTGGGGCACAGAATCTCACCCATGGGGATTGAGATGGACCTTAAAAAGATTAGGGTCATCCAAAGAATAATGTGCCAACTGAAAATTATTAAAGATGTCTATTCATTCCTTGGCCATATTGGCTACTACTAGCAATTCATAGAGAATTTCTCTAAGATTGCAAGACCATCAGTAGAGCTTGCAAAGAAAGATGCTTTGTTCGTATGGACTAAGAAATGTGATAAGCCATTCTAAAGCCTCAAGCAAAAGCTCATAGAGACTCCAATTCTATGAGCACCTGATTGGTCTCATCCATTTTACATCATGATGGATGCATCAAACTATTCCTTGGGAGTTATGCTTATGTAGCTGGATGATTAGAAATGTCCATACTACATCCACTATGTAAGCTGAAGCATTGTGGGTGCACAAGTTAACTACACCACAACAGAAAAAGAGCTAATGGCAGTGGTTCCTGACTTGGAGAAGTTTAGGCACTATGTGCTTGGATACAAAGTCTTTGTGCACATAGACCATAGTGTCATTCACTTCATGATGAACAAGCCAATGGTGAGTCCCCATGTTATATGGTGGCTGGTGATCTTACACAAGCTTGATCTTACAATGGTAGATTGAAAGGGAATTGAGAATGTGGTCAATGATCACTTGGCTTGGTTATGATGGAATAATAAAAATGATGAGATCCAACTCTTTGATTAATTTTGTAATGAAATCTTCTTTTCTGGTGCAATAAAGGAATAAGTGCCTAATGAACCAAAATGGTACGATGGCATCCTCACTTATCTTCTCACTTAGGAGATGCCATAAGACTTGGGCCACTAGAAGAAATAATAGTTTCTTCATCATGCCAAATGCTTCATGGAGATGAATGGACAACTTTACAAGGTGTGTGCCGATGGCTAGGTGCATTGGTATGTCCTTGATGTTGATCAACTACATATTCTCCAAGATTTTTTACAAGGGTCCTTGTGGGGGCCACTAGGCATGTTCAACTTCTTTTTGCCTCCTATGGTTATAGTCACTATTATGCTCTCTTAATTCTTCTATGATCTTTAGAGTGGTTTGGAATTTTTCATCCAATGAATCCCATACTTTATCTACCTTAGCCAAAATTTTAGACATAGGCTTTTGGATCAATAGGGTCTTTTTATTCACAATCTCATCAAGTGGTGACTCCTCCTCATTGTCATAAAATTGGGCCTCCCTTTTTCTAATGGAAGAATCCCTGTTATATTCCTAAGAACTTTCTTGTTTCCTCAAATCTCCTTCTTCTTTTGCTACTTACTCTATTAGCCTTTGGATCCAATGGGCTTTAAGTTTTGATAGTCTTCCTTGGGCACAAACCCCAAGAGTTCTTATCGTTTCTACTTTGAGTCCATCTATGATGTGGCGAAGTTGTTCCCACTAAGAATAACCATGGCTAGGGGATCAATTTACGAGAGAATAGTATCTATCCATGGTGAAATCTAAGGATTCATGTATTTCTTGTTTCCATCCTTGGATTTTCCTTCTCATATTAGACACTCAAGAGTACATTTGGTATTTATCATTAAATAGCTCTAGCATTGTCCTCACCTATGGATGGATTTTGGCTTCAAGGATCGATACCAACTTTTAGCTTCCTTGATGAGTGTCCTAGGAAGTAGCTTTAATTTCTACCAATCATTTTCAATATTTTGTAAGGCACAAGCATCATAAAAGGCTTGAATATGTGTTTGTGAAGTAGAGTTATATCTCCCCTCAAATCTGGAAATATTATTCATGTCAAGTTACTTAATTTGACTATCTTTCACATGCCTGGTTGGAATTTTTACTACCTCTATGATATTAATCATACTCCGAGTTGCAAGAAAAGGCTCATCATCATCATTATTTTGATAACACCTTTGATTTCCTCTACTACCCCTTCATTCATGGTAGGCCTGGTGATCATTATTATCCTACTATTCACTTTCATCATGGTTTTCCTTTCGACAATGTCTATTAGAAATAGAAGAGGAAGAAGAAAATGTAGACAAAGAGGATGAAGAAATAGGAGGACCACCACCACCATGGTATTTACCACCTCCTCTATGCTCCTCATGACCACTGTGATGATTGGAAACGTCGGTGGCTGGAACACCAAGAGGTTAGTAGATGTACAATCTAACCTTGACTCCATGCAAGGGCCATGCTAGAAATGGAGATGGGATCCCTAAATAGTCTTATCAATAAAATAGGGACTTACAAGGTGTTATGATGAATGTGTGTAGAGGGGGTTTATATAGTGTTACCAGTGGACACTAGGGCTAGCCAAGCCAAAGCGTAGCGAGGTGTTCTGGCCTGAGAACAACGATTTAAAAGTACAAATGCATATGAAATAGCAAGAAAACACAAGTGTTATGCTAAATGCCAAAGAAAAAGTGCTTGAAGATGTAATAGAACTTAAGAATGGAAGTGCACTGCCCCAAAGGGGGGAATAATAGCAATTGCAAGAAAAGAGGTGAGAGTGATATGTGGTGTACAAGTAGGCACAATGGCATTCTAGCAGTGTAGTCATAGTCTCTAGGGCATTTAGGCTATGAAATGAAAAATTTCCATGGGGATTGAACCTATTAGGTTGGTTACTATGGTGTTCCATGAGGAAAATGGTGAAATGCATGCTAGATTGTGTGTACCACTAGTCCGACGAGGTCCTGGAGTACGCCAAAGTGCTAAGTGTGCGCGGGTGCAAGAGTGCCAAAGGATGTTGAGAATGCCAAAATTTCCAATGCACTTTTGATTTTTCAACCCCTAAAATGTTGAGCATAGGGGTATTTATAGGGTTAGGTTTAGCATGAAATGCGAATCAAGAAACACATGGCATGAGGGTAGGAGGGGTTACGCTAGACCTAGCTATGCCCCCATGGGAGTGGCAAGTGCTACACTCTAGTGTACTGCAACGGATCCCCAAAGACTACTCAATTGTGACTATGCTATCAACACTACATGTGCCAAAGTTGAATGACTACAATGTACCTACAAATAGTACAAAAAATAGTGCAACTTCAAGGCTACGCTCTAGGACTACATGTTCCCCTTTTTCAAGTAGGATCAAGTGTAGGTACAATTTAGGTGACCAATAGGGGATAAAAAAGAGATAGAAATTGTTAATATTTCTTGTTGAGGGAGTGTCAAAGCTAAGATGAAGGTTGATGCTAAGCTATGAAGGCTTTTGAAGGTTGTCAAAGGCTTCTCTACAGTGCTACACTAGCTAAGCTCTGGAGCATAGCACAACACTTAGTCAAATTTTGCAAAATTGAATGTCTAGCACTGGCTATGCTAACTGCTCTCTAGAGCATAGCAAATGTTCTGTGCAAAATTAACATCATAGCAGACATTATGTGCTAGTTTAATATCATAGCAGACATATGCTTACCTTGCTATGTCGATGCTACATGTTAGGTGTAGTAGGGCTTAAGGTACGAAAGGTTGATCAGGTTGGCAAACTCATTACCATCTAGATCAGCAAGCTTGAATGCTCCATTGTCATAGGTCTTTGTGACCAAGAAAGACCCTTCCTACTTGGCTAAGAATTTGTATGCAGGTTCATGAATGACCTTGAAGACTAGGCCCCCTTTCTTGATCAAGCATTGATGCTGATTGTGGCAATGTTTTTGTTGTTTTTTTTCCTAGTACCACTTGATGAAATCAAGTGTATACATGTGCTCCTCCTTTATAGAGTTGAGGTCAATGGTTCTCAACTCACCATTCTAAACCTCATTAGTGAAGCTTGAGAGGATCACACGGAGCAATGGGACTTGCAACTCAAGAGGCAACATTGCTTCAAACCCATACACAAGGCTATATGGCATCTTACTAGTTGTTGTTCTACATGTCATGCAGTAGGCCCATAGTGCGTAGACCAGTGGCTTGTGCTATCATCATTTGCTACTACTAAGCATCTTTTTTAGAAGGTTGATAATGACTTTGTTTGTATCCTCCACTTGGCCATTCCCCTACAAGTAGTATGATGATGAAAAGGAATGTTTGATGCCAAGGTGTTTGTAGAAGTCTTTGGTTTCTACATTGCTAAATTATGGCCCATTTTCCATGACTATAGTCATGGGTAGATTGAATTGGGTCACTATGTTGTCAAGGATAAATTTACAAACATGTCGTGACGTCATCTTCCTAAGAGGAATGGCTTTGACCCACTTGGTAAAGTATTTTGTTGCAGTTATTATGAAGCTATGTCCTATAGAAGACTTAGGCATGATAAGTCCTATGATGTCCAATACCCAATGTTGCAATGGCCATGTGATCTATGTGGTATGCAGTTTAGTGGGTGGTATGTGCATTAAGTTTCCATGTCACTAACACATGTCACACATCTTGCCCTTGGAAACGCAATCATGCTCCATGTAAGGCCAATAGTAGCCTAAGCTTCTGATTTTCAATGTCATTACCCTGGGTGCTATGTGGCCTCTACATAGTCCCTTATGAACTTGATCAACAATCGTTTGCACTTCACTATAGCTAACACAGGTTAGCAATATTCCATCATAGGATCTGTGACACAAGGTGCTATCACCTACAAGGATGTACTATCACGACCGTTTTCACACTGCATTCTTTTGGGCAATGGTTAGGTGTTGTGGAGGTTCACCCTATTGGAGGTACATCTTAATATCGTCGTACCACTCATATGTGTGAGTTGTGCTTGTCATGGCTATGGATGTAATGCTTATTGTTTGAGTAATAGGTTTGGTGCAGTTTGTTACTAAAATGGGTAAGGCGTGAAACATGTTGAGTGCTATGCTTAAGGCTAAGGTGCCTAATGCATTAGCAATGGCATTCTTGTTACAAGAAATATATTGGATGTCTACACTTGCAAATTGCTTGAGCAAGTAAATTGCCAAGTCACAGTAAGGTTATAAATGTTGTGCTTTTCAAGCGTAGAGGGTAAGGTCAGTAACGGGACTATGGGACTAATGGGATCATTCTAGTAAAAGTTCATCATGTGGACTATTTTGGAGTTAACACCTTTAAGTCATTTAACTTCTTCAGTTAATGTTTGGATGAGCTAGAATGCCTGGTCTAAGCTCAAGGCAGATACAATAGGTTGCACCGATTATGCTATCCATTGTACCATTTGAGTGGCCCACAACCCTACTATGGGTTGTGTGACCACATGGGACACTTGTTGTATGTGCTGTTGCACATATTGTTGCATGCGTGACCGTTGTGCCATAGGCATAAAGGATGGGACCCACCATGTGGTTGTGGCTTGGGCTATTGTAGGAGGTGCTAATGAGATAGGTGGGATGAAAGGCACCTGGCTTGTGTGTGGCTGAGAGAAGGGCACCATACGCATGTATGACTATGTTGGCATCACGAACACCAACATGGAAGACTATGTAGATTAGGCCAAGATGATGAAGGAAAGGGTGGCAGATGGTCCCACACCCTAGTCTACTTGTAGTACTTGGTGGCTTGTCACCACAGGCATGTGTACTGTCCGAAATCATCGGTGTAAGGCTGGAAGAAAACGAACATCGAAAGATCTTTGGAGAGACACAGATGACCCTGCCTTTGCGTGAAGGCAAGCTGGAAAAATGAAGGCAGAGTGCCTTGGATGGTCTGCACGCAGATCAACCAAGGACTTCCCTGAGCATACGCTATGGTCTGTGCTGGGGTTATCGTTACGAAATGTAAAACGAAGAGCGTACTGCAATGAAACGTAAACATGAAATACAACATGTAAACGTAAAGAGAATGTATTGCAGAAACATGCGAGAAAACGGAATAATGCAGAAAATGAACCAGAATAGCACAATAGAACGAAAAATGAAACTGTGTTGTATGAATTAACAAAATGTGCACTGGTCAAAATGTAGTTGCGTGTCTGGATTGCAAGTCATACGTTAAGCTCTAATGTGTGGTGTTTGCAGGCACTGGGAATCACATACGTCCGGGCTCAGGATTGCTGGTTTTCTTTTGCCAAATTTTGCCAACCCCATTTATGTAAATGAACAAGGTAATTATACATTTTTGCTAGGCTTGGGAGTAGGATTTGTGAATGAGGTCAATGGCTGTGAGATCTACAAAAAATGGATCGTGCGATAGGTGTACATAGGTAGACTATGTTCTAGACCAAGTGCATTGTATCTTACAACGCAAGTTGGCTTACACACATGGAAGCAGCTTAAGAGCTTGAAAAGCTAACAAATGGTGAAGCTTACAATGAAAATTTACAATGAATTCCAAGAGGGATTGACTTCGGCTCGCTTGAAACTTCATGGTCTCTTGAATTGACTACTTCAGGATGTCAATTTGAGTGGTTTGGTGGCTGTTTGAGGTTTCTTTGCTTCACCGAGGCTCCCAGTGTGAGTTGATTTGGTCCTGGTGTGTCCTCAGTGTGCATTGGCAGTGCTTTTTCTTAGTCATGACCAATGCTCACGCTGGGCTCACGCTGCCAACATGACCTCAGCATGACCAATTGGAAGTGACACATTTTGAGCTGAATCTTGACCTATGACACCTGTTCTTTGAAGTGCAACTGCTGCTTGCTCTCCAGGGTGGCTTGGATGCTAAATTTGAGTCTGTTATTGCTTTGATTTGAGCCACTTTTGAAAAGTCATGCTGGGCTCACGCTATTAGTGTGACCTCAGCATGACCCCAGCATGACCTCAGCGTGACCAAGCCAAAATGCAGTCTTTCATGCCCAAATTTTAATTTTCTGGAGCCTATGAACAAGTAGAACTATTTCCTGTCCTTGGGGGTTGAGTTGATGCTGAAAGTTATGCTTGGGACTGCTTGATTTAACCTATTTTTATTTGGTCATGCTCGGCTCATGCTCCAGCGTGACCCCAGCGTGACCTAGGCATGAGTAAACAAATCATGTGATTTTGAGCTTAATTTTTGAGGTTTTGGAGGCCGAGAGCTATAATGAACATCAGTGAAGCTAGAGGGGAGTCTGCATGCTCAAATTCAGACTGTTTGGACTTGGTTTTAGGGCTCTAAAAGTTGGTTAAGCTGTACTCACACTGTACTCATGCTAGGCAGCGTGACCTCAACGTGATTAGCAAGATTTGTGCAATTCTAACTTAAAATCTTGGGTTCTAGATGATGAAACTTGGAGTAGTCATCAATGGGCCCTGAGGGGGCTTTTCCTATTCAAATTAGGACCATTTTGACCTAATTTGGAAGTTGTCAGGGTTGGTCACGTTGAGGGCAAGCTAGCTTAACCGCATGCGCAAACTGGCTTGAGCAAGGTGGACGTGAGTTCCATGCCTTAGTCAAGATTTTCATCCTAAATGCTGAAAGGGGCTTGAGTCGTCCCTATTTCAAAATGGTAAAGCTGAAATTTTGTGGTGTTTCATTAGTCCCTCTTTGTTGACGTCTAGAGGAATCCACCCGAGAGGCATCGAAAAAGAAGTACAAAACACCATGAACAACCAAGTACCAAGCATTTTCTATTGGCCCTTGGCTAGATGTCATCACATCATGTTCAAAAGTACAAGGGATTGGGGGAAATGTAGTTCAAGATGCAAGAGAATTGGTTGTAACTGGGGAAATCAAAAGATGATCAAGGGTTATAAGTGTTGCCAGAATTATGGGAGAGGAGTGCTCTCACATGAGCAAGTTGTGTCATTGGTCCTTGTCAATAGCCGGGTTTTCAATAGACTCAGAACCAAGACATTGGAGGTGCATTCTTTAGAGAAACAAAACCCTTGTGTTATGTTTAAGGGGGCTTGTTGTAAATAGCCAAAGCCACGCGATGACATGTAGCATGATCATTTGAGACATAAGCGTTTTTCTAAGACAATTGCCTTCTCGCCTGGGGCTTGTATGAGAAGAGCCAATGATCTTTGTTCTATGATGTCCACGAGGTGATGAAGACCTTTTCCAGGCATTTTTCTCTTTGACCTTTTTTATTCCTTTTCTTTTTCTTTTTATTTCTTCTTTTCTTTTATTTTTGATTTTTTTTTGTGTGTGTGTTCTTTTTGGTCTTTTTGAAAGATTCTGATTTTAGTGTTGTGCTCATGCTCATGCGCTTTTATTTGTATCATGTACCATGTATTGTGTTTTGTGTTGCAACTGCTTTGAGAATCACAATGTGCAACCGTGTATCAAGAGCTTCGGGTGAGTATGACAAAATGTATCCAAGGGATGCCATTGAATAGGAGAAGGGGGACCTAATGGAGAATAGAGAATGTATCAGGACCCAGGAATGTACTTATGAAAGGATTGATTAACCCAGTTGTGTGCGTCAGGAGGAATGTGATACCCTGTCATCATGATGAAGTGCATCTATGCATGAACGCCTCAAGCATCTCATCCTGAAAACACAACTCCAAGGGGATAAGAAAACCACAAATGATTCGATTAGCTAAACACTTTAAACTTGAATGTAGCTGATGGAATGGAGCCATCATGTGGGGTTTGAAGGCAAAAAAAATCTTAAACAGCATCAGTTTCATCTAGGTTTATGTGACAAATCAGGCGGCAAGTTTTTGGTGAGCATGTACAGCCGAGTGCAGCAACATGTCTTTTCAAATAACACCAGGTTGTTAATGGAGTCACCAGTTTATAGTCTTAGCAGACTATTATGGATTAGTTTCACATCATAATCCTTTGGACGTTGCCCGCTTATCATCGTAGCGGACTGTGCTATGCTAGTTTATAGTCGTGGTGGACTATGAAGAGGCAAGCTAGTTTATAGTCTTAGTGGACTCTGGTGGATAAGTGTGGCAGTTTAGTATCATGCCGGACAGAGTTGTGTGATGTCAGTTTACTGTCATGACGCCAGGACGTTCTGTAGTGTTAGTTTTAATTCATAGCTCTAGGACTGTTCTGTGGTATCAGTTTTAGGTCATGATGCCAGGACCATTACGTACCTTAAGCTCATCAGACGTAGAATGGTTTCAGGTACACATGATTTGTAGGATTGGCGAACTCGTTTCCGTCCATGTCGGAAATTTTAAATGCCCCATTATCATATGCTTTGGTGACTAAGTAAGGCCCTTCCCAGTTAGCTAAATATTTGTCTGAGTGTTCGTGGACCACCTTGAGAACTAGGTCACCTTCCTTGATTGGTCACTTATGTGGATCATGTTGATGACGCTGTTGTTGTTGTCTCTAGTACCATTCAATTTGATCAAGCGCTCGTACCCTCTCTTCCTCCACCGAGTCAAGGTTAGCAATGCGTAGCTCGTTGTTCTGGCTTTCATCAAGGAGGCTAGAGAGCATTATCCGTAATGAGGGAACTTGTAACTCTAAAGGTAACACAGCTTCAGACCCATATACAAGGCTATATGGTGTTTTACCTATGGACGTTTGATGCGTTATTCAGTATGCCCATAATGCATAGATTAACTACTCGTGCCATCATCTCTTGCTCTAATTTAACATCATTTTGTGCACCATGATGACCATTTTATTTGTAGAATCCACTTGACCATTTCTCTGTGGGTAGTAGGGTGATGAAAATGATTGTTTAATACCTAGGCTTTCACAAAAGCTTTTAGTATCTGTACTGCTAAACTGTGATCCATTATCGGTAACTATGGTCATCGGGATACCAAAGCGGGTCACAATCTTTTCTAATATGAAATTGCAAACATGTTTAGACGTGGTTTTCCTAAGGGGAATATCTTCTACTCATTTTGTGAAATATTTGGTTGCGGTGATGATGAAGCTATGTCCTGGTGAAGATGGTGGCGTTATTTGCCCAATGATGTCTAATCCCCATTTTTGGAATGGCCATGTGATTTTTGCAGTATGCAATTCATTAGGTGGTACATGTATTAGGTTACTGTGCCTTTGGCAAATGTTACATTTCCTGACCCTGGAGAAGCAGTCGTACTCCATGTGTGGCAAGTAATAGCCCAAACGTCTAATTTTTGTTGCCATTACTTTGGGTGCTATATGCCCTCTGCACAGTCCTTTGTGAACCTGTTCCATGATTGTTTGGCCATCGACGCTACTGACGCACATCAACAGTATGTCTTGATAGGACCTATGACACAAAGTGTCTCCTATTAATGCATATTGCCGAGATCATTTTTGCACTGCGTCCTTTTGGACACTTGTCAAATGTTGTGGCAGTTCGCCTTGTTGAAGATACTCTTTTATGTCATTGTACCATTCTATTGCTTGTGTAGTGCTGACGGACACTATGGGTATTTCTTCGAGAACGTCAGTCACAAGTTTGGCACAATTTGTTATAGAACTAGGCAATGCATGGAACATCTCAGGTGTCATGTTCAAGGCTAGTGTAGTAAGTGCATCGGCAATGGTATTTTCGTTCCTAGGAATATGTTGCACATCTACGTTGATCAATGGTTTTAGCAAGTGTTTAGTCAGGTCATAGTATGGTTGCAAATGAGAATCTTTGCATGTGTAAACCTCTATGACTTGATTGATTACTAACTATGAGTACCTCGAACTACAAGACGTGTGATTCTTGAAGTTAGTGCTGCTATAAGACCTCTAAGAAGACCTTCGTACTCTGCCACGTTGTTGGTACAAGGGAAGTTTAGTCAATAGGAAAAGGGATGAATTTCTCTAGAAGGATACGTTATGATGGCTGCAGCACTTCCTCCTTGGGAGGTGCATGCTCCATCGAAGTACAGGATTTCATCATAGTTATCAGGCACTGTGTCTATGCTATTAATATTCTCATTAGGGAATTCAGGGTTGATTGTCGCTTGATCTTGTGTCGGTGATGTGGTCAACTGATTGGCTATTGCTTGACCCTTAGTGGAGGATTGAGTAACATAGCGCAGGTCAAACTCTACAATCATCACCTTCCATCTAGCTATCCTACTTGATTCATAGATGTTGTTGGTGATAGCTTGAAACATGTTATCTTTGCAAATAATATTGACTTGATTGCAGAAGAGGTAATGTCGCTACTTTTTTAAAGAATAGATAAGGGCAAGACATAACCTTTCCACGTCATTGTATCATTGTTCATAGGTAACTAAGGTGTGTCTTAAATAGTAAATGTGGATCTCAATTCCTTCTTCTTGTTTTTGACAAAGCATAAATGCAATAGATGAATCAGATGTGGCGAGGTAGATGTAAAAATGTTTATTGCTTTGTAGGGGATGAACTGTTGGCATTTGAGCCAACTCCATTTTTATGTTTTCAAATGCTTCTTGACACTATTGAGTCCATTGGAAATGGACATTCTTCCATAGTAAATGCTGCATGGGTTTCAACTTATCAGTTAGTTTTGTGATAAAGTGTTTGATGAATTGTAGTCTACCTTGCAGACCACATAATTCGGTAAGGTTCCTAGGTGGTTGCATACTACTTATTGCTTTAACCTTATCAAGGTCTACTCGTATACCTATTTTGAAGACTACAAAGCCAAGCATTTTTCCCGTTTTAACTCCAAAGATGCATTTCTTTGGGTTGAGTCTAAGGTTGTATTTGAGACAACGTTTGAGTATCAAGTCTAAGTCCTTTGCATGTTTCTTGGTTGTTTTGGACTTAACTGCGATGTCATCTACATAATCATTAAGCAAACTAAGCATGTAATCGCTAAATATATATGTCATTGCTCATTGATATGTAGCACCTAAGTTTTTGAGACCGAATGGCATCATTGTATAACAGAACATGCCCCAAGGTGTCATGAAGGTTGTCCTGAGTTGGTGTTCTAGGTTGATCCTAATTTGGTTGTATCCTGAGAATCTATCCATAAAGGATAATAATGCATGACTAGCGGTTGAGTCAATGAGTTGATCGATACTGGGTAGCAGGAAGTCATCCTTTATAGTGACTATGTTGAGGTCATGGAAGTCAATGCATATGCAAATGTTGCCATTCTTCTTGGGGACTACAACAATGTTGGATATCCAATCGGCATAGTCAACAGCTTGGATGAAATCGGCTTGGTAGAGTTTGGTGATTTCATTACGAACTACCAATGCTACCTCAAGTTTAACCTTTCGTGCTTTTTACTTTACTGGTCTAATTTTTTCATTGAGGATGATGTTATGCTGGATGATTCAAGGGTCCAGTCCTGGCATATCGGTATATGACCAAGCAAATGTTTTGATGTTGTTCTTTAGAACTTGTGTAATGTCATTGGCAAGTTGTGGATTTAGTAGAGTACTCAATTTTAATGTTTTAACTTCACCACTAGACATAGTGATGGGGACTTCAACGAGGGGATCTTCAGTGTTGTTGTTGGCTTCTAAGTCCAAATTTTTAGTCATACCCTGGGGGCAGTCTGATGTTTCTTGAGTGGATGCCATGAAATTAGCATAAGTAGATGAGTCTAGATCTAAGGATTCTATATTAATCGCCCTTTTTATGGCCTCGAAGGTCCATTGGTAGACAATGTTAAGAAGAGGCTCTTACTGTCCATATGTTTGTTCCTACCAATTTAAACCGAGAGCACCGTGAGCGAGATTGTCTAACAGGGGAGCAGCTATATAAACTAGCTTCGTGTAATTAATTTACGTCTTGATGAAACTATGGCATGCAAGAGTAGTTTAACATCATACATGGATGCGTGGCAGTTTTAGGCCTTACCAGGCCATATGATGTTCATATTTCATGTGAATACTAATGTTGTAATTTTTCCATGATTTTTGAATTTTCAATTCTCATACTTTGTTTTGTCTTTAATGCTTAGGTGTTAGTGCATAAAAAGAAATAGAAGAAACTATCTTGAGGGCATGGAAATGAGGACAATGTAGGAAGTAATAAAAATAATAAAAATAAAACATCCAATGCAATGCAACCACGTGGGATAAGTTAGAATAAGGTGAAAGGGGATTGAAGTGTGGAGCATGAGTCAGCGTTAGAGTGTGAGTAACTAGGTGCATGGCACAATGTGAGTTACAGGGCGGGGTGTGCAGTGTGAGCTATAGGGCAGGGTGTGTAGTGTGAGCTACAGGGTAGGCAAAATAACATGAGTAATAGAGTAGGGCAGTCATGAGCAATAGGATGAAGGGCAAGGAAGGCAAAGGGAAAAAGTAGGTAAGCTTGGCATTCGCAATGAAGAGTGAAGAACTGCTTCAACACCTTCCTCAACCCAGGATTTCTTCATGGGCCAAGACTCTGCGCAAGTATGTTTTCTCTTGCTCTTGTAGCACAGCGTGAGCAACCACATAAGCCGTTAGGACCGCTGTTTCGATAGAATTTTGGAGTGAAAATGATTTGATTTTGGTTTTAGATATCCTGGCTTGATTTGTTTCACGTTATGTCTTGGGGTTTTGTCATAAATTTGGGACATCCGAGCGTTATAGGGTTTTATGTGGCTTGCCACTTTTTGGAATTGCTGTTTTTCTTTGGGCCTTGGCTTAAGTTGCAAAGACATGGGTGTGGCATGAGTTTGAATCGCAGGGATGCGTGTGTACCCTAGAATGAGTTGCACGGCACGCCAAAGCCTGCAAATGTTTTTGTTTTTGGATGATCAGTCAGCATGGGTTGAGCGTGAGCAACCCAAGGTACGCCCAGTGTGAGCAGCCTAGGGAATGAGTGTGGGTGTAGGGATTGAGAGGGTGTGAGTGCCCAAAGAAAAGAAATTTTTGTCAATTTTTGTTTCGGTTTGAGCACCCCAGGAAATTGCTATTTTTTGGCAATTTTTGCTTGGGTGTGAGCGCCCCAGGAAACTGCAATTTTTGGCAATTTTTTCCTGGATATGAGCACCCTAGGAAACTGCGATTTTTGGCAATTTTGCCTAGGTGTGAGTATCCCAGGAAAATTGAATTTCATGTCTGGAGCAAAACTATGATTTTGTGTCTGTGATTTTTGTGTCTAGAGTAACTTCTCAACTGCTTTTGCAATGCAAGTTGTGCCATTGCATGATTTACAGCATTTGTGGGTTACAGCATGAGCTGCGTTGTGAATGAGTTTCCTTGTCACTTTTTACCACATGATGCACTGCAGCATGAGTTCCCTGGAACTGGCGCGTGAGTGAATGAGAAAGGACTAAATTATTCGCTTGGTGTTGTTGGTTATGTGTATCTATTTTTTTTTTACATTCTTGGACTAGACAGTGAATGTACATGTTTTGCATTTGTACTTGTGCATTGGTTTACTATGAAATGAATTTTTAAATGTACCCCAACGAGTGTTGAACTCATCAAATAAACATTGATAACCTTGTCTCATGGGGTGATCTTGTGTGTGCGTTGAATGTTATTTACTTGTTAGGCTTATTAACTTATTTATTTATTTTATATTTTTGGTTTATATGTTTTAAGTTACTTACCTAAGGTTCTAGCTCTATGTAGGGGACCTAAGCCTTTTCTCCTCATGGTTGAACTTGTTGGTGTGGTATCTTGGTTTGGCCCTTTGGAACTGAACATGCCTAGTTATGACATGTGGATCGGGGTGCATGTAATATGGTTTCATCCGAATGTTGGTGCATTTTTATCATTTATTCTGCAGAATTTCAGCGTTGTCATATGGTCTCATTTGAGTGAGCAGCTGACTCGTGATATTATTGAGACCATGTTGTTTAGCTCAACATGGGGCATATTAGCTTTTGTTGTTGACATAGACGAGGGACCATATGTAAGCAAGGGAGGCATTCCCGAAGGTCCTAGATCTACATGTCCTTTGACCCGTGTGTGGGTATTACTGTCTTGTAGCCATTGCAACAGTAGTAGCACACTTTTTCTAGCCTGCCATGTACATACACTATTCCAAAATCTGCCTGGAACAGTATACATAGTAGAAAAGTATGTTCTTTTATACTTGTATTAACTTTAGTTCCTTTAGCGTTAGATCGTTGCTTATGTATGAATACTTTTCTTTTGCAGGCCTCGTTTTGCTGAGCATGGATTGCATGAGGATGATAGCAGGCTTGCCTTAGTGCATACAGCCTTGGAGGCGATCATGATGGGCCCCACTCTTCGTGCTGCGGTGCTAGGCTAGACCAAGGATGCTATTGTCAATTATCCCAGGCAATTCTCTAAGGCCCTTAAACATTGTCAAGTTCGCAGCTAGCTGTATGAGGATTGGTCTCCTGATGGGCCCATTTTTCCTCAAACGGTTAATCTTGCGGCCAGTGTGCCTACTCCATTTTCTAATGGTAAATGGTTGTGTTCTAGGATTGGTTTTCATTTTTGTTACATCATTTCTTATCAGGTTCTTATTTTTTGCTCAATGTCTCTTATGTCTTTTCTTCAGCGGTTGTTCCCCTTGATGAGGTTACTGTCATATCCAAGCATACTGAGGCCACTCTCTTTATGAAGTTTGGAGAGACAGAGGAGTCACAACGGTGGCTGCACAAGAAGGCACCTAAACAAATCATCAACCGTCTTACCAATGCGGGCTTGATGGACCTATTTACTGCCTTGACTCCTAGCGTTAATGTGATCAAAATGGTTTCCATCATTGACTCTTTTAATGATGATGTCTCCTATTTTACTACATGAGTTTGGGGAGTTAAGGTGTCTTTCCACCTCACCACTGAATTCTTTTTCGATCTTTTCGGCGTACCAGTGAATGGTGCTAAGGTGGCGGTGGATAGAGGAACTAGAAAAGGCTGTGTGATCAAGGAACTTGAAGACTGGCTAGGTGTACCATGGGGTGCTAAGGGTTTTGCCATACAAGCTAATACTCGCTTGACGGAGGTAAATTTTCTGTACCTGCTCTTTAGAGCATGAATGTTCCCTAAGTCTCTTTCCAAAGCAAAAAGTCTTGGGATTGAGTCTGCACATGTTATGCACGTAGTCTTGGAAATTGGTATGTGCTACAATTGGGTACAGTTCCTTGTATTAGGCCTCCGTGAAGAGATCATTAGGCTACGTTCTAATGTTGATGCTAAGTTCCACTTTACCTTTGCCTCATAGGTTTGCTACGTTCTAATGTTGATCATTAGGCTATCTTCATAGGTTTGCTGAGTTCTTAGTAGTCTATGGAGATAACCATTATGTGTTAAGGGATCGCTCACAGTTGTCTCATCCCTGGATCTATCATCTATTTAACACCACTAGATCCCAAGATCCACCAGAAGGCATCAAAGAATCAGTCCTTGTCACCACAGGGGGTGCAGCCAATCATTCCCACCACTCGTGTGATAGCTTGGGGTTGGAACCACCTAAACTACATACAACTGTCAGGAGAGCCGAGTGCTTGATTCAGGAGACCTTCAGGAAGGCCAAGGCTAAGGTGAAAAGGGCTAAGCATTCAAGGGAACCTGTTATTGAGGCGAGACCACCGAAGGCAAAGAAGATTCGATTCATCTTGCGAGGAGTGGGTAAGTTTTTTTTTTTGCTTTAAGTGTTTTTATCACTTTTTAAATTTATTTGCTTGCTTAAATATGCATACCTATTATGTCATGCTCCCTCTAGATTTATTGGTGTTAACAGAGGGTACTCCCGAGAGGGAAAGGGAAGAATTAGCTCTAATGGGTGAGCGTGAAACAGTTATCACTGGGTGTGATGAAGAGGAGGAAACGAGAGAAGAAGCAGTTGGGGCTATTCCCATCTTGCGGGAACAGGATGAAACAGATACCATGGGAGTGACACTTGCAGAGGCTTTAGATGCCCTTAAGCATTCAAGCGAGGAGGAAGGTGTCTTTGATGGTTTATTTGATGGGTTTCTACACCTTGGTGATCCGCTTGAGCTGACCAGCAAAGGGCTGCTTGGTAAGTCTTGTTAGTTTGATCCGCATTTTATATCTTCTTAGCTTTGTATATTGTTTTGATTATCATGACTCTTCTTATCATCAGACATGGATGCTGAAGCGCCTGAAGCACATGCATCTCAAGCAGATGGGTCGGAGTTGGAGGCCCCAGTTGAGGTGCCTTCCCATATAGATTCAACATC
Source organism: Gnetum montanum (assembly GCA_015680685.1). Taxonomy (NCBI): domain Eukaryota; kingdom Viridiplantae; phylum Streptophyta; class Gnetopsida; order Gnetales; family Gnetaceae; genus Gnetum; species Gnetum montanum. The sequence continues at coordinate 581,003 of MNCI01002119.1, read as the reverse complement.
CATCGATCCGTTGAGGCCATGGCATGAGATGCCCAATAAAGTAGACTTTGTTACTGGCATCGTCAATGATGTTGTTGCTCATCTGCGATAGGCTCATCCTGAATTATGTGTGTACTTTATACTAAGTGCTTGAGTTCATTGTGTTTTTGCAATCTATTAGAGGTCTCTTGTTGGCTCATATATGTAATGTTTGTACTTGTAGGTGTAAAGCTTCAATGGAGTCCTTCCAAGGCTACCCATATTAATGGTCTCTTGGAATTGCCCAAGGATATTAAGCAGATCCCAAGAGGGATTTATGATGTGGTTTTGGGTTGTGTTGTTCCTAATGCCAAGTCTCTCTAGACCTGTAGGCGCTCAATTGAATAGTTATGGCTTGAAATTCAACCATTGAAAGAAAATCTAACGAAGGTGATAGAGGAGAGGAATGACTTGCAAGCCTGTTATGATTTTGCCTCTGCTAGATTGGTAGGTGATAGTACCTAGCATACATCCAAGATCACCTATGCACATTATTGGGAAGGCTTGAATAACAAGGTGCAGGCGATTTGGGATCTGGCCGAATAGAGGGCCCAGATGGATTTGTTGAATAGGAAGTGTCATGACTAGAAGTCCTTCGCATCCAAAGTATGTAAATGGGGCTAGGATCAGAAAGATCATAAGCACCAATACAAAAAATGGTTAAAGGAGGAATTAGTTGAATGTCGCTGATTGGAGATGTTCATGGAGGGGTTAGGCTTATGCTCTTCCTATGAGAAGTTTGTTGAGTGTACAGAAGTGGAGGGGTCTCCTGAAAGAACCATTACCACAGCCTCTGGGGTAGCTTCAACAAGTATGTTTTCTCTTGAGCATTCTTCTTGGTCTTTAGTGGACAAGGGTAAAACCTTGGCCAATATCGACCTCAGACTTGAGAAAGATTATGCTTGTGATCCCGAAGAGGAGATTCTACGGCGCCTGGAAGCTAATCTTAGGCCTTCCCCAACTGTGAGTGTTTTATTTCTTTTAATCATCCCCCCCTTTTTAGTATTTTTCACTTTTAAATTGTTTGTTTGTGTTTACTTAATTTCTTATTTTTCTCGTTTTTGTTTTTATTTTTATAGGGACATGGTGGTGAGGTTGGCCCCAGTGGGATGGGAGTTGATGACGTAGAGGAGTTTGAGGATAGATGTAACATGATCATGGTTGCTAATGCATAATTTGGCTCGTTAGTCTTTTCAGTTATTTTTTTTTGATGTTTTTTGGCTGGTTTCATTATTTTTTTTTGGAATGTGTAAGGACAGATGTAACATGATCATGGTGTAATATGTCATCATCCTATTGCTATGTTAACACTCTGCATTACACATATTTATATATTTTGTTTTTCTTTTTTGAGTTTATTTGTGAATGTGAATGTAAACTGAAATCATGTCTGGTAAAAATAAAATAAATGAACATTGTAACTTGCAAAATGTAAATGATAATGATGTGGCGAAGTTTTGGTAAACTGACAATGTACTATGCTCTATTTTAAAGCCATTTCGGGCCATGCATATTAGTTTAAAGTCATGATGGACTATTGTATCTTTGTCAAAGAAAAGGAGGAGACCGTAGTTATTTCAGTAAATCTTAAAAGAACTGGCCATTTCTGACTGTGGCTAGTTTAACGTTATTGCGGACACTTGGTAGTTTAACGTCATTCCGGACGCTTGGTTCGTCTTAGTTTTTGATATGTTTCTTTAATTTTTGTAGTTGCTGTGAAGGGTGGGACATGTAGGCATGATCTTGTAGGCATCATCCCCCTTTCTAGATATGTCAAATGGTAGTTCTGACCAAGGGACATCTGTGGGAATGGCTCCTATGTCTGCATCTTCTAATGCTTCCTCTATTTTAGGAAGGTTGCAGGTTGGAGATTAACCATTTTCTAGGGCTTCACTAGTGTTGTCTTACTTAGGTTTAGAGAGTTCAACCTTTGATCCTTGGTTTGTTCCTACGTGTGAGGAAGTAAATGATGTTGCCACATCCCTATGTATGATGATTTCACCACCCTCGTAGGGTAGATGAATTTCTTGATGGATTGGTGATGATATGGCTTTTAATTGGGCTAACCAAGGCCATCCCAAAATCAGATTGGACCCCAGCATCTCATCAACGACTACAAATTCGACCAATGTGGGGAACCGTTCCCCTGCTATGAACTCCAAGGTAACCATGCTTTTTACCATGACATGGGAACCACTGAAATATTTCAAGAATGATGTTGTCATTGGCCGTATTTGTTCCGTGAGGCCTAGTCATTCAATGATAGGGAAAGGTATTACATTTGTTGCTACTCCATCATCGACATGCACCCTATGTATCTTAAATTGGTCAATTTGTATCATTATAAACATAGGGGCGGTAGTGACCTCTCCTATTTTTTCATCTCGTTTAATGTCATTGGCATGAAATCCTAGAGATGTGGACCTCGATTCTTAATGTTGAGAAAATATGGCATAAATAGATGGTTCTTTTGTAGGAAGGTCTTCACTAATAGGGATTGAAGTCAACATACGCACTAGAGCTTCCTGATGTACCAGGGAGGTCATTACCAAGTCATATAGGCTTAGAGAGGTGTTCTTTTGCTTGGGGGCCTATGTAACCTGGGTCAGGGCATTGGCCAAGTCTTTGCTACTTGGAATGTTTTTATCTATTGAGACTTGATCCATTTGACCCAACATTTGTATCTCTTGTGGGATATTTTTCACGTTATTAGCTGTAGCTCTTGAGCTTGGGACATTGGACACTCCCGAGTTCTTGTTTTGACGACTCATGCTAAGCTGATCAGTAATTGGAACCATAGGGACGGCATTCAATAGTGTGGGTTTTGGCGGTCCTAACTCATGACCATGATGTTCTTTTGCCAAAAATTCCCTGGTCAGTCTGTCGGTGAGGCGTTCTCGCGAGGGTCGTGGGGGAACTTTTGGTGATTGTACATCAGAGTGTTGCAGCACTCGGATTACAAATGGAGCAGGTTGAGTTTACGATGGCACGTTTGCTATTGCAATCGTCGGGTGTACTTAGATGACAAATGGTTTTCGTGCCGTAGGAGGTGTATGTGTGGCAATAGGAGCTTGTGGAGGTGTTAGTGTAGATACGGTTTCAGTAGGCACACGAATCACAAAAGGCCTTCATGGGGTGTCTTGTTCATTGCCGACATGGATGGTGTTAATCACATAGGGTGACTCTTTGGTGTTAAGAGGGTCTTTGCAGACCCCCATAGTTTGATTTTGAGGTCTTACTGGGTTAGACTATCTCACCTCTATCAATCATACGTTGTATGTCTTGTTTTAGGGTAAAGTAGTAATCGATTCCATGCCCACATCGTTGGTGATACTCACAGAATCTGTCTAACCTAAAACCTCTTGGAATAGGGGGTTCATTAGTCGTTGCCAACGTTGGATTTTTAACCAACTCACAGTATCGGTCATGTCTTTGAGATGCTGTAGGAGACATTTTCTTGTGTTGAATCAACTCAGCCTTTAGAAGTTGGTCCAGTAATTGTGAAGGCTTCATAGGTAAGGGTGTGTACTATGCAGGGTCTTTTCGTTCAAAGGTACGAGTATGACTTGTGTTAGTAGTTTAGGTAGAGGAGGGTTCAGGTGTAGGAGTAGGTGTGATTCTTTCGTGACTAGTGGGGGAAATGGGTTGTTTTCCTTTTTGCCCTGCATTGTTGGGTCAAAATGTCTCTGCCATTGCTACGAATGTTGTTTTAGACTTGTCCGTATCTTTCTTCGTATGTTGGCTTTTGAAAGTTAGGTAAGCTGGGTCATGACTTGCCTGTGCTACCTCTTCTATGTTTTTGATTTAGATAAACACCTGACTCAAAGTACGAGCATTCAGATAATAAAGTTTTAACTTAATGAAATCATTCACGGTGCTCTTGAGGATTGTAAGTAAATACGTTTCCAAGATAGGCTCGTGAAGTTTGTTAAGGACAATGCTCCATCTTTGGATGAACTTTTGTATGGGCTCTAATGGTGCTTTTTTTATTTGGATTAGACTATCTAGCGTGGCTTCAGGCTTCAGGTTATACTTAAAACGGGTAACGAATTGATGTAAAAAATCCTCCAAAGAGGATATGGAGTTACATGGTAGGGCTCGGTACCAGTCTAAGGATTTCCCAGTTAAGGACATGGCAAACACACGTAGGATTGCATGAGGCCATGCTTGAAGCAAGAGACACTCTAATCGGAATGTCACTAGGTGAGCATTTAGATCTCCCTCTCCGTTATACTTGGTCAACTATGGCAATGAAATTCCTTTTGGTAGAGTCAATGGTGGCACTCAAGAGCTAATCGGATCATCCTGATAAAAATCTATCACCTTGACTTCTTTAGTGTTTGCCATTTTGAGGTGCTTTATCTCATCAATCAATGCTTGCATCATTTTTCTAGCCTCGCCCATTCTTAAGAACTAGGTGGACCAGCTAGTTGATTAGATTGAGCATGATAATAGTTAGATTTTTGTGTGATTTGTGGGAAAGATAACTGCAGGGTTGTTGATGGTTGTACTTGAGGGACATTCATGGATGGGATTGTAACTAGTGGTATGCTGTAATGAGCTGGTTGATGTTGTTGAATGATAGGTGCGGGCCACTGCCCAATTACAAGTTATGAGGAAACACCCTGAACCTATTGAGTTGAAGTAGTGAAGGGTGTTCCTTGGATTTGTACTCGTGGTATGTAATGGGCGGATGTAGAAGTGGGTATCACGGATAGCATCCAAATTATTTGGGATTATAAAGTCACACCTATATTAACTTGAGAGGGGAGTTTTTGGGATTTTCCTTGTGAGAGGGAGGGTATAGTGGTAATCAGAGGGATATTAGGGATGGGCATCTTGAATTGGGTGTTGGTCATAGGGAGGACAGGAATGGGGATGGGTGCTTCCTATTGAGAAATGGATGCTTGAGTGCTTGTAAATGAATCAAGAGACATAGTCTCTCCCGTGAAAGGGTGGAATAATGGATTTGCGTAAGTATGAGGACTAAGAGTGTGGTATGAATCCCCATGTTTGGATTGAGCCGTGAAATCATCTTCCTCATCTCCATTTTGAGGCTCTACAATGGGTTGCCGCAAGGTTTGATTCCTTGCCATGAGGAGCTAGGATATGAGTTCGCGATGGGATTCAGAGAGAGGAATTACATCATATGCAGAGGGGATAAAGTTATGGCCTCTCTTATAGATGAGTTCATAATGTTGTTTTGCTTCCATTTCCATGCGATCAATAGGCAGGTTAGCTTGGATCTTTACGTAGATGAAGTTGTATTGTTCCGAGGTGAGAATTGTATGGGTGGGGTCCTTGCCTTGTAACCTAAGTGACTGACGAGTTGGCCCTTGAGGGTTCATCTCTCCAACGGTGACTATGGGTTTGATCATGGTCACAGGATTTGAGATTTCGGCATTAAGGTCAGAAGCAAGCAATGTTGCTATGATCTAAAAATATTTCATGTGTGTAACTAGCTTGACTAGATAAATATGTGTAAGCAGCATATGCAAGCTGAGCTTGAGCAAGCTGGGCATATGCAAGCTAGCTTGATCAAGCTGGGTAGCGTGTGCACTTTTATGAGGGAGCTACAGCATACAACGTGTCTATGCTTAAAAATATAGCATGTGCACACTGGGATCAAAGGCACAACGTGTGCACACTGAGATCAAAGGCATAGCATGTGTACGTTGAGGATAAGGCATAGCATCTGAAGATAGGGCATAGTCTCAAAAGACAAGGTAGAATGTCTGAAGATAAGGCACAATGTCTATAGGCAGAACACAACGTCTAGGGTAGAAGGTAATGTCCGGACGCAAAGGACAGCATGTGGACACTGAGGGCCGCATGTGGACATTGAAGAGGATGCAGCGTATGAACGCTGAAGAGAGTGCAACGTATGGACACTAGACAATAGGCAGTGTATCGACGCTGGGCAATAGGTAGCGTATGGACACTAGGCCACAGGCAACTAGCAGATGCTGGACATTGGATGTTGGATGCTGGATAGTGGGGAATGCGACGGCATGTGTATGGAATGTAAACGGAGGTTTGGCCCTCCTTCTAGCATCAATTTTTTGTACTATATGAAATTGTCGACGTAAGGCTGGAAGAAAACAAATGCTAAAAGATCTCTGGAGAGACAAAGATGACCCTGCCTTCATGTGAGGGCAAGCTGGAAAAATGAAGGCAAAGTTCCTTGGATGGTCTGCACACAGATCAACCAAGGACTTCCCTGAGCATACGCTATGGCCTGCACTGGGGTTATCATTAAGAAATGTAAAACGAAGAGTGTAATGCAACGAAACGGAAACGTGAAATACAGCATGTAAATGTACAAAGAATGTATTACAGAAACATGTGATAAAATAGAATAATGCAGACAATGAACCAGAACAACACAATGGAAGGCAAAATGAACTGTGTTGTATCAATTAACAAAATGTACACCGGTCAAAACGTAGTTGCGTGTCTGGATTGCAAGTCATACGTTAAGCTCCGATGTGTGGTGTTTGCAGGTGTTGGGAATCACATGCGTCTGGGCTCAGGATTGTTATTTTTCTTTTGCCAAATTTTTCCAATCCCGTTTATGTTAATGAATAGGGTATTTATAAATTTTTTCTAGGCTCGGGAGTAGGATTCGTGAATGAGGTCATTGGCTATGAGATCAACGAAAAACAGATCGCATGACAGGTGTACATAGGCAGACTATGTTCTATACTAGGTGCACTATATCTTACAATGCAAGCTAGCTTACACTCATGGAAGTAGCGTAAGATCTTGATAAGCTCACAGATGGTGAATCTTACAATGAAAATTTACAATGAATTCCAAGAGGGATTGACTCCAGCTCACGTGAAACTTCATGGTCTCTTGAATTGACTGCTACAGGATGTCGATTTGAGTGGTTTGGTGGCTGTTTGAGGTGTCTCTACTTCACCAGGGCTCCTAGCGTGAGTTGATTTGGTCCTGGCATGTCCTCAGCATGCATCGGAAGGGCTTTTGCTTGGTCATGACCAGTGCTCACGTTGGGCTCATGCTACCAGCGTGACCTCAGCATGACCAACTGGAAGTGACACATTTTGAGTTGAATATTGACCTTTGACGCCTGTTCTTTGAAGTGCAACTGCTTCCTGCTCTCTAGGGTGGCTTGGATGCTGAATTTGAGTATGTTCTTGCATTGATTTGAGCCACTTTTGACAGGTCACGCTGGGCTCACGCTATCAGCGTGAGCTCAGTGTGACCCCAGCATGACCTCAGTGTGACCAAGTCAAAATGCCATGTTTCATGCTCATATTTTGATTTTCTGGAGCCTGTGAACAAGTAGAACTATTGCCTATCCATGGGGATTGAGTTGATGCTGAAAATTATGCTTGGGACTACTTGATTTGACCTATTTTTGCTTGGTCACGCTGGGCTCATGCTCCAGCATGAGCTGGGCGTGAGTAAACAAATCATGTGATTTTGAGCTTAATTTTCGAGGTTCTGGAGGCCGGGAGCTACAATGAACATCAGTGAAGTTGAAGGGGAGTCTGCATGCTCAAATTTAGACTGTTTGGACTTGGTTTCAGGGCTTTGAAAGTTGGTCAAGCTGTACTCACACTATACTCACGTTGGGCATCATGATCTTAGTGTGATCTCAGTGTGAGTAGCAAGATTTATGCAATTATGACTTGAAATCTTCGGTTCTGGATGCTAAAACTTGGAGTAGTTATCAATGGGCCCCAAGGGGGCTTTGCCCATTCAAATTAGGACCATTTTGACCTAATTTGGAAATTGTTAGGGTTGGTCACATTGAGGGCAAGCTAGCCTGACCACATGTGCAAGCTGGCTTAAGCAAGCTGGATGTGAGTTCCATGCCTTAGTCAAGCTTTGCCTCCTAAATGTCGAAAGTGGCTTGAGTCATCCCTATTTCAAAATGTTAAAGCTAAAATTTTGTGGTGTTTCAGCATGGACCTAGGAGGTGAGAGTGACACTGCTACCTCAAAGAAGGTAAATGACTGGGACTAGTGCAGGACAAAAATAGGAATAGGCTACTAGACAAACGCATAAAATAGGTTTCCACTCTTTGAATGAGCCTTAAATTCATCTTGCCCATCCTACAGGGGCTCATCATAGTTTGTTTCTACATCATGCTCATTAGGCCCACTCGTTCTAATGAGTTGGTCTAGTAACCATCGAAAGTTGTCAGTAAGTGGAATGAAAGCATTAGTTGAAAGGAGGAATTCCTTCCCCTTTTGGTGTATAATCTCAAAGCTTCACTTACCATCTAGTTCTTGGCAGTCTTGGGATAGACCTGCCTAAATTTTCACACAAAGAAAGTTGTATTTTTCATCATCGAGTGCCATGTGCTTAGGCAGTTGATTGTGCAATTTGAGTGATTGTTGTTGTGCCAGTATAGGATTGGGTTGGGGATCAATCTCTACTACTTGTTGGATAGGATGGGTAACCTCCATGCTTCGAGTAGAGGTTGAAGTTTGTGTGGGATTCATGCTACTATGCTATGTAAAAATGCAAGAAATGACAGTGCTAAACAGAAAATGACCAAGTGCAAAGAGTGCTAGAAAAATGGCTAAGTAAAAAAGTGTTAAAAAACTATGAAAACAAGCCAAAAATGACTAACTTTGGAAATGCTACTAAAAATGACAAACTTTGGTGTTACACTCGCTATGTTGGAGGCTGCTACACTCTCACTAAGAACTTTTTATGCTTTCCAGAGCATCTAGAGTTTGGAACGCAATGGATACAATTGGGCTTTCATCCTGTACGGTTCTAGGGGAACTGAAAATTGGGACCAATCTACAACAACTAACTCGTAGAAAACTCTTGCGTTAGCCTAAGATCCAACTATTGTCATGGTAGGTCCATAGGGGTGTTACATCTATGCTAGCTTGAAATTAGTAATGGAGGTGTAGAAAACACATGGGACTTCCACTAAATGTAGAAGGAATGGTGGGTCCTCCTTCTAGTTCCAAAAATTGTAATGACTAGAAATGTTAGTGGTTGGAACACCAAGAGGTTAGCGAACATACAACCTAACCTTGAGTCTATGTGAGGGCCATGCTAGAAATGGAGATGGGGTGCCCTAAATGATCTTGTCGATCAAATAGGGACTTACAAGATGTTACAACAAACACATGTGGAGGGGTTTATACAGTGTTACTGGTGCGCACCAAGGCCAGCCAAGCCAGAGCATAGTGGGGGTGTCTGGGCCTGAGAAAAATGGTGTAAATGTGCAAATGCATACAAAATAGCAAGAAAACGTGAGTGCTATGCTAAATGACAAAGAAAAAGTGCTTGAAGATGTAACGAAACTTGAGAATGAAAGTGTATCACCCCAAACAGGGAGGGGGGAGAGCATAGCAATTGCAAGAAAAGAGGTAAGAGTGATACATGGTGTACAAGTAGGCACAGTGGTAGTATAGTAGTGTAGTCATAGTCTCTGGGGTGTCTGGGCTATGGAATTGATGGCTACCATGGGAACTAAACCTATTGGGTTGGTTACTACATTGTTCCACAGGCAAAATGGTGAATTGCGTGTTGGACAACATGTACTAGTGGTCCGACAGGATCTTGGAGTGCACCAAAGTGCTATGTGCAAGAGTGCCAAAGGATGTTGAGAATGCCAAAATTCCCAATGCCCTTTTGATTTGCTAACCCCTAAAATGTTGAGCATAGGGGTATTTATAGGGTTAGGGTTAGCACGAAATGCGGATTGGGTGCCACATGACATGAGGGTAGCCAGGGCTATGCTAAACCTAGCTATGCTCCCATGGGAGTGGCAAGTGCTATGCTCTAGTGTACTACAACAAATCCTCAAAGATTGTTGAACTATGACTATGTTGCAAAGATTGCATGTTCCAAAGTTTGAATGATCACAATGTTACCTGAAAATAATGTACACTCTCAGACTACATCTTCACCTCTTTCGAGTAGGGTCAAGCATAGGTACAATTCTGGTGACCAATAGGGGGTACAAAAGAGAACAAATTGCTGATCTTCCTTGCTAGGAAAGTGTCGAAGCTAAGATGAAGGTTGATGCTAAGCTTTGGAGGCTTTTGGAGGTTGTTGGAGGCTTCTTTGCAGTGCTACACTAGCTATGCTTTGGAGCGTAGCACAACATTTAGTCAAATTTTGTAAAATCTGATGTCTAGCATTGGCTACACTAGCTACGCTCTAGAGCATAACAAGGATACTTAGAAAAAATTGATAGAATCTACAACATTTCTTCATGCTATGTTGGCTAGGATTTGGGGCATAGCAGGTGGGGTAGCCTTAGAAATTAGAAAATCTATCAAACAATTCCCCCATTCTAAGCTATCTTGACAACTACTAGCTTAACACTTAGGCAAACTGGACACTAAAATATGTGCTACATTGGCTACGCTCTAGAGTGTAGCAAAGCATAGTAATCCCAAGATTTAGAAAATTTGCCAAATTATTTTTTTCATCCCAAGCCATCCTGATAATTTTTGGCTTGGCACTTGAGCAAACTAGCCTTAGAAATGTGTGCTACGCTAGCTATGCACTAAGTGTAGTAAGCAGAATGAGAGCATAGCACAACACTAAGAAAAAATTTTGTGCAACTGCTGTTGACACTTAGAAAATCTTGCAAAACGAGCTTTACGATGCATGCAACGCTGGCTATACTAGGGAGCATAGCACCAACACTTAGAAGAATTTGCCAAGTTTTGACACTTAGAAAAATTTTCAATTAAAGTACTAAATCTTGAAATTGGTGGTGTTTCAACCACGTTCATTAGCTTTCTTGTCATCCTGATGCTTGCCCAAGCCCTTGCTTGGACTCCTACTTTTGCCTGAACCTAGATTGTTGATAGTGAATGACAACTTTAGGTTCAAGTCCCTATCACCAATATTAAGGGGTGGAAAATATACATGTTGAGAATCCCAAAAGGAAGGATCCTCATTGTCATTTTGGTTAAGTAGGAATAAGGGGTTGGTGAACCATTTTCCCTTCATAGCCTCATGTTACTTCTCCTAGTGTTGATATATCCTGTGTGGTGTTTCAATGGGATGGTAGTCTCGGTAGTCATAGTCATGCACAACTTACTCTCCTTAAAGATCCTAGATGCCCAACCTCCTAAGCATTTTGAGTAGCATCCTAGCCATAGATTGATTGGGAGGCATTACAATGTTGCCCTCCATATCTCACCACCACAGTTGTTCATCCTAGTGTAGGATGAAGGTGAAGTTAGCCACATACTCATCTAGATGAGTATATACCACGTTGCAATGGTGGTTTAGTATCATCACACTTGTGAGAAGAAGAAATTATACAATAAAAATAAGTTATCAGTGTCCTTAAATTATTATATTTATTTTTAGAATGATTTTGACCTTAGGATTCATCCACCGATGTTAATGATTTTTACTATACCTAGATAGTGCATGTTTTAAACAAAAAGAGTCCCCAGAAATGATGCCAATGATGAGTGATGAGTACCCCTACACTCAACCATATGAATCATTAAGCATTCACGTGTGATCTGGTCAAATTTCATGGACTCTATGTCTTCCAGTACACTAGTCTCCAAGAAGTGAACTTACCCTAATAGTCATTCGTTGTCTTCCCAATTAAACTTGTCACATGTAAAGATATGGTTAAGTGTAATTGAGGTAGATGATTTTTATTATTTTTTATGTTTTATGTTTTTGGTGCTTAAAACAAAGGATTGAGGGAATGAAGTAACTTAATTCCGAGCTTAATCTAACTAGCTGCACCTAACTAATCCTAACATAGGTATCCGATCCCACTTGTCATACACATCCTAAACATGGTTAGTGCTACTAGGCTACCAAATGTTAAGCATTACTAGGATTACCAAGTGCTAAGCATATGCTCGAAGTGGTTGTACTTATGTGCTTAATTAATCACTACTTAATTTAGATTAGTTTAACTTAGTTTAGCCTAATTGATTATTTAATTACTCAAAGCATTAAAGAAAATTGCATACAACATTAAATGCACAAAATAAATAATTAATCTATTTCCAAGGTTTGCAAGGTTTATGAAAAGGCTCATCTCTATTTTTATTCACACTGCTATGCTGAGGTACATTAGTGCTCGAATAAAGATCCATACACTTTCTAACTCCTACTGCAAGCACTGAGAAAAATATTTTAACTCTCAAATGATAAAATTGCAAGAGCTCCACTACAACTATGATAAGACATCCCCTAAAAATTGTGATCAAATGCATATTTATAGACTTTATCATGGCAACAAGGCCTAATTAACGTAGCAAATGCTACGTCAACGTGGCTTTATCAATAGGGAAACACCATGTCAACGAGGGCTCATCAACAAGGCCATGTCAATGGGGGCCCACTGATGTGACACTTTGATGCTTCATCATATGATCTATAATATCATGACCTATTTAGTGTATTATGGTTTAAGGTAGTTGAATTTTTTCATTATTTCAAGTATCATGAGTTATGGTGACTTTGTCATAAGCTTGCCATAATTTGTGATCTATTGAAATTTCATGACGAGTAGCCTTGCCACTCTTGGTGGGCATGTGCTCAATTTTCCAAGTCAAAGTTGAAGTTAAAAGTTCAAAAACAAAGAGTTGAAGGAGACTTTATTAGCTAGTAATATTTGACAAGGCTAAAACTTCATTACTATAGAGTTACATCAAGTTTCCCAAGACTAGCATTTTAAGTGTGTTAAATTGATATTATGAATAAGATAATATTTATATTAAAGCTATTTCTTTTGGGTGTTGGAACCTTAAAATAATTGTAGTATAGGTATCCCTAAGATACATAGTCTAATTATAATTTTATTACTCAACATTGTGTACCAGAATCAAACCCATGACTTGAAGCTATATTAGATATGTTTACATACTATCATTTGGAGTGATGGTAAGGTGCTTGTTTATCAAGTCGTAAGACCTAGGTTTGAGCCTAGGTGTAACTACTTGAAAGAGATTAGGCTTTCTTTTATCCCTTGACTCTTTAAAGATCTTACCTTTACAAGATGATCATTGAGCCTTTAGATGAATAATGAGTTGTTAGCCTACTGGTAAGCTACTTGATTTGGAAAATCCAAGTCATGAATTTGATTCTTGTTGCTAAAGTTATAAAGTTCTAATTGGACTATGTATCTTGAAGTATACCATGTTCTAATTAGAATGGATTCCAACACACCCTCTCATGTTCCAATTAAATATATTAGAAAGTTGTTTTAGGTCAACGTCACTAATGAACATCTATATATTATTTCATTATTAAGTTCATTATTTTACCTAAAATAGCAACTTTACAACTAACTAATCATGTTGAGTTAAAATGGTTGTCAACATTACCTAAACATTGTTGGCAATGTGCCTCTAAAAAACACGATTCCCTTGTTAGGTGGTACCATGATGTTCCTCACAACATTTTTTTTAGCATCTTGATTCTAGTTTATTATTATTATTATTATTATTAGCTAAAATGAAAGAAGCATTCAATTTTGAGAAAGATAAAAAGGCAAAACGTTTAGGTGGAGCTACACAAGACAAACAGTATGAGCTATAAAAATGTAACACACCTAACTGTTAATGCCATGCCACCACTACCATGGTTATTATAACAAAGTTTAGGTTTTGCCACCTCAAACCCACATGAAATTTGTACAAAAAAAAACATAAATTTTTGGCAACCAGATAATAATAATGATGCATTCCTACTAGTCTTTTCACCATGATTGGCATTTTTCTTCATAAAATTTCATTCTCCAAATGAAATCTCCATGTTTGTAATTCATATGTCCTTTTCAACTATTTCATCATGTTCACGACTTTTCTAGCTCTCTATGGATTTCAATTTCATAAGAAACCTCCTTGTATTTTTCATGATAGTTAATGTGAAAAGCTTTCTCCTACAGCTCCACTGATGGGACCCTATATATGCATCAAACCCATCAATGCAAGGTAAAACACCTATAAATATGCAAGGACGCTTAACAATTTTTTACATTTTCTTTTAAATGAGGGAAGAGTTTTTGAAATTTTTAGAACTCAAAACCTTCCAAGAACCATATCTTCCAAGTCGTTTGTCTGATTCACTCTATTCTTTAACCTTGTAGCTACTAGAGGTAAACTCTTTGTTGTGGGGGCCACAAACCTTAAGTTTTTGATGAAAATTTTCTTAGAAAAATTTCTAATTCCCATAAAGATTTAACAAAGTAATCAACATTAAAACATTAAACTATAAGAGTTAAACCCTTCCAACAAGCTCCAGTGATATTTTAAGTTAAAAATCATTCAAATAATAATAAAATAATTTATTTTCCATGATCAAGGCTTAGCCTAAGTGTAATTGCCCAACGAGACAAGGTCCTAAAATGTTATAAGTTACACATTGAAACATAATCCTTGGTAATGTTTTGACCATAGATGTTATCAAAAGGGAAGCATGTGTAGGAAGGAGAACCGTCCCAATTGAGGGACAAACAACCAAGAGTGGGAAGGAGCTAGGAACAACCCTAGGAGCAAGAAGTAGAGACCCATGCAACAGAACCTCTTTGGAAGGAGCCAAAAGTGGAATCTATTAGGCAAATTCCCCAAGCTAGAACAAAGTAATCCCATTGAGATGAGGCACCAAGACTAAGACCAAGAGTTGAGGTCACTTAGAATGAATCTTGCCTCAATAAAATCAAGCCTTGTGATTTCCAAAATTTAGTTCTCTTATAAATGAACTTCGGACCATTCTTGGAGTTTGCTATAAAAGTAGTCAAGATGTAGTTACAAAGCTTTCCCATGTGGCTAATCATCACTTCTAGTGGGAAGTGGTATAGGGTGAGATCTATCTTTTCTACAACAATTGGCAAGTGGACACCATAGTGAAGATCAAGGACATCAATGTGTCGTACTCAGTGAAAGCCATTGCAGAGGTCCTTGGGTTACCAAAAATTGGAGCAAATATTGTTGAAACCCCAATGCAAGTAGATCCTGACATTAAGAACGAATGGATGCAATGGTGTTATGGAGTCGATCATAAGGAGTTCAGTGCACTAACCATGAGGAAATGTGCATATTTCAATATTAAGGCCTTCCATCTCATTCCAATAGTGAGGCTAAGCAAGATCATAACTTTCTCTGCTTGTGCATGTACCGTTCTAAGTAGTAGATTCTCGATCAACCTTCCACAGCTTATCTATCTTGAGATAGACAAGTGGTTTAATGAAAATGAACATGGAAAGAAAGAACTCCCCTTCCCATGTCTCATCTGAAAAGTATGCAAGATGAGAGGTATAACACGCTATACAAATGATGCTATCTAACGTGCTCCATCCACTTCCTAGGTGGAGATGATGAAGGATAAGGTGCCTACTAAAGTAATCTAAGAAGAGGAGCAGCAACCACCATCTACTCACACAACAATGATGGAGTCTTGTGCTACTTTTGAGCATGTACGCAAGATCTAAGAGAAAATATTGCAAGAGTAGGAGCAGTAAGTAGGTACACGTGGCAAAGATCCATGTGTGTATCACCTAGCCATGAGTCACCTCAATGAAGTGACTCAAACAATCAGCTAGATGGAAGAAGGTAGATCAATTTTCTTAGCCAAAGAATGTAACTACCTATGAAATCAAATCCTAGTGTCCAAGAGGTAATAATATTCCTTTCACAATAGTAGAAATTCCCAAAAATCTCTAGGAACATTGCTACTTTTTTAGTGCATTTGGAGAAGGGTGAGGGAATGATTGTCTTGGTGATGTAGCACCATGGGTAGGAGACAGTAACATAGGTAGTTGCTAATAGAATTTCTGAAGCATTAAATACACCTATTGTGTCTATACTAGACATATTTGCACTCAAAGATGTGTATACATCCATAAGAACCCATAGTAGTAGATTAAGTGTAGCCTAGCACGAGGAGTTGCTAGACCAACTGGTGGGAACCAGGCAACCAAGTCTAGATCTAGATAAAATCACTATAAACCAGTCAGAGCTACTAGAAGCTTAAGGAAAATGCATCATATTAGAGGGACAACTTGAAATAACTTGAGCTGAAAACCAATGCTTGGCTACAGAGGTTGCTAAATTAAGAGCTCGTCTCACAGATCCCACATTTCTGAACCCCGCACTAACACATGATGAAGCCTTCAAGCAACTTGAAGATAAGCTCAAAAAGGTTGAAAACAAGAAAGAGATAGTCATCTTTGACTAGTTCATGGCCAATGCCAAAACATATGCCATTTAGAAGGATTTGATCTACATGCACTAGGAGAATTCAATTTTGACCATAGAAAATTATTGTTTGTGGAATGTTGATGTGTAGAAGTAGTAGATGTAAGATTTTATCCATCAATAGTAGGAGAAGCTAGCTAGAGTAAATAATGAATTGAAAATATTCATAGCTAAAAATAAAAATCTCTCCATGGAGGAAGTCTATGACCTTCGCCAAAAATCTTCAATAGAGATATCCATCTAGAAAAATAAGGCTCTCAAATTTGAGAGAGTTAATAATAATTATAGAGATCATGTCATTCTATAGAAAGAAATTAATGAAAAAGAAATTCAATTTGTGAAGGCAAAGGTGAATGAGGCCCTATAACAACTCTAGTAAGAAGGCAATGTATGGTAGCCGATCTTTGATGGGTTGAATGCATACAACAAAGCAGAAATCCACATGAAGGAGTCTCAGATTAAGGAGATGATACAATACATAGAGCTTGCCAATATCTATTATGCAAACCTAGCGATGCTGACTGCCAATAAGCCATGGTCAAAATTGAAGAAACAAGTGTCTTGCTTGTACTTATTGTATGAGGCAAAGTTCAAGCATCATAAAAACACCAAGTAGAAGCTTGAGATTGCCAATGTTGAACTTGACGTTCTCAAAGAAAAATTCATTGATCAATGATCAACTGCTAAGAAAATGGCCAGGTAGATGAATGAATACTAGGAGCTACGTAATGCACTTAGATTGTTCAATATTGAATGTAAATAGTTCATTTCCTAGTTCGTGAATGTTAAGGAGTTATTCCCTACAATTCCTTATTCATGGGATGTTCCCATTCTAATCCACATTGGCAAGGTTGTGTGGATTTTCAATGATCCTCAGAGTAAGGAGGAGAAGAAGAAGGCACTTTTGGATGCCTTTCATCTTCCATTAGAAGTTGCAGCTACCGCAGGACAACCACAACGACCGTAACCACTACATGCCTCCAAAGCATGAGAAGGCTCTTCAAAGCCTCAGGAGCCTCCACTACCTAGGACCGTTTCATCTTCTCCAACATCTTCAAGCCATTTGAGAAGTTTTGCTTGTCAATTTTGTTCTAGTATTCAATTTTGTTGTCCTAAACACCAAAATTTTGTAATCATTGTAAACCGTACACTATGGGCACTTAGTTTTTGTCATGTTGTTGTGTGTTTGTTTCTATGTCAATAATCTGATGCCTTCCCAATTTTTGTAAAGAACTTAAGGATGAGTTTTCATTTAGTTGTGAGGGTATGATGAAGCATCATGGTTTGGCTATGTCAAGGGGATCTATTTGACATGATCTCGTCAATGTAGGGTTTGACTCATGGACGTGTACTTGTCGACAGGGTACCCTATTTTTCCTATAAATGTGCACCTTCCACCACATTTATGACATCCCTTTCATAAGTTATAGCAAAGCTCTAGAAGTTTTTCTTCCAGAAAGTTAGAATATTTTCTAAGTGCTCGCAATAGGAGTCAAGGATTGTATGGATCTTTATTCAAGCATTGTTGTACCTGAGCGCTTCAATGTGTGCAACAATAAAGATGAGCTTTCTAATCAAACCTTGCAACTCCTGGACTAGATTAATTTTTTCTTTAAGAATTTAATATTTTAATCAATTTCCTTTAATGTTTTATGTAATAAAAGTAGTTATTTAAGATAAATTAAATAGTAAACATAAGTATGACCACTTTAAGCATACGTGTATCACTTGGTAATCCTAGTAATGCTTAACATTTTGTAACCCAATAGTGTTATACGTGTTCAGGATGTGTATGATAAGTGGGAATGGATGGTTATTTTAGGATTAGTTAAGTGTTAGCTAGTTAGATTAATTTAGTAATTAATTACCTAATTCTTTATTCTTTATTCTTAGGTGATTTAGAACACAAAAACATAAAAATGATAAAAATCACATGCCTCATTTATACCTAACCTACTCTTGTACTCACAAGTGTAACTGGGAAGACAACGATTGCAATAGTTGATTCACCTCCTAGACTAATGTATGTTAAAACCTAGATGTCCTTGGAATTTGACCGGATCATGCATAAACACTTGTGATACGTATGGTTGGGCATACAATCTACTTGCCACTCATCAATACACTTGCACTTCACAAGTGAAAATGAGAAGACAACGATCACATCTGTTAGATTTACTACCTAGACCTAGTGTACCTAGAGAGCTAAAGTCTATGGAATTAGACAAGATCACTTAGGGAATGCTAGTGATTTATATGGTTGGACGTAGGGAATGCTCATTGCTCATCAATCTTGGAAGAAATTCATAACCAATATTTTATTACTAAAAATTAATCATTACATTCATGTATGGCCTTGGAATTTATAGAAAATGATTGTGTCCATTGAAAATTGGTTTATTTTCCTCATAAACAAAGTTTTTCTTTGCACTTACATGATGTGATGCAAAAACATGATATTCAAGTCATTCATGCTAACTATTATTCTTGTTTTTGTTTATTTGTTGAGCTAGACAATGCTTCTATGGTGCAACATGCCTTGGTTATAGAATTAGTTATACATAAGCACATAGTGTTGATAATTTTTAAGTGGACTCTAGACTTTGTTGTTGAATTTAAAAAATGTTCTAAAGTTTTATGTTTTATCAAGTTATTTACTATTATAGTCATTTTTTAGAAAGTTGAACAATAGATTGTTAGTCTTCTTTATTTCATTAAGCATTTAGAATCTATTTCCACAATATTTGATTACCATAGATGTTTTTTTTATTGAAATCAATATCTTTAATTATAAAAAGTAACTAGTATTACAAACAAGCAAGAAGACTTATATTCAATCAATCATATATTACAATCTTTCTAATTATTGCAACCTTTATCTTCGTGACGGACATTTGTTTAATGCTTATTCTCATATGCTCTAGAAAAATGATGTTGAGAGAAAAAATGTGTTGAGGTTAATGATTAAAAGAAAAAAATAATTTGATGTTGAAGATACAAAAAATCAAGCTATTATCAATGATAACAATGATTAAATGATAATGAAAAATCTAGAGAAGACAAAAAATTGTATAAATATTTTTTCTAGATGAAGTATCAATTCATCTAAATAAACATTTTGCAAGAAAAATTTTTCCTCATTTAATAAGAATATTAATAACTTAAATATTTATCCTTATATTAAGAATTAGGCTAATGCCAATGACAAAGAATCTCTATGTAAGGTGATGAGCAACAAGGTACCCCTATGTCCAACCATATGAATCACGAAGCGTTCACGCACGACTCGATCAAATTTTGTAGACTTTATTGTTTTCAATGCACTAGCTGTTTAGGAAGTAAATTTAGCCTTAAGGTCAATTGTTGTCCTTCTAATTACACTTGTGATGTTTGTTGGTATGGTTAAGTGTAACTAAGGCATTTGATTTTTATCATTTTGTATTTTATGTTTTGAGTGCTTGAAATGTAGTTAAAAGGAATTTGATTAACTAATCTTAATTAATTAATTAACTACAATTTAACTAATCCTAACATAAGTATCCATTCCCACTTTCCATACATGTCATGAACCCACATATCCACTGTTGGGCGTACCAAGCAATAACACTACTGAGATTACCAAGTGAATACATGCAATGCTCAAAGTGGTCATACTTATGTATTTAATCTATCTAGCTTAATAATCTCATTAACTCAATTTTTGGAAAATAATCGTGAAATAATTGAGAATAATTAACAAATAATTGAAAATATTGAATGCATAAATAAAAGAGCTAATCTATCCAAAGTGCTGCAAGGTTTATCAAAAAATTCATGTTTATTGTCGCACACATTGTTATGCTTAGGTACAACAATGCTCGAATAAAGATCCATACACTCAATGACTCTTGCTACGAGACTTAGGAAAAAAATTCTAACTTTCGAATGGAAAAAATGTAAGAGCTTTTCTACAATTGAAATCTGGACTCCCCATAAATGTGGTAGATAGGCACACATTTATAGGTGATGGATAGATATTGCGTCAATGAAGCATTGTTAACATAAGTCAAAATGCATTGATGGGGCCTTGTGGACAAGGCCTCGTCGATGTGGTTGGCTGTGTTGATGAGGCCTCATTAATGCAGCCAACCAATGATGACTCATGATACCCCCATGACTAAATGAAAACTTTTCCTCAAGTTCTTTTACAAAATTAGGAAGGTACGGGATTATTGATTGACTTTTCTTTCAACAAAAAAAACTTGACTAACTTGACAAAAAATGGAGTGCTCAAGTGTACAGATCAACACATTACAAAAATGGTGGTGTTTAGGACATAAAATTCGACACCATGACACAACTCTTAAAAATTTGAACAACATGTTCCTTGATGATGTGAAGCTTATTGGAGAAGATCAAATAGTCCCAAGCAGTGGTGGTTCTTGAGGCTTCGAAGGACCTTCACCAACTTCATGCATTGGCAGTGGTTAACGCTATGGTTGTTCTACTATTGCTATAACTTTAGATGGGAGGCAAAAAGCATCTAGCAGTGCTTTCATTTTCTCCTCCTTACTCTTAGGATCATGCACCATGCATGTAGCTTTCCCAATGTGGGTTGGAATAGGCACCTCCCAAGGATACAAGATCACTAGAAACAACTCCTTGATGTTGATAAACTAGGCAATGAACTATTTGCATTCAATGTCAAATGCTTGCACTGTGTTCTTTAGCTCATAGTAGTCATTCATCTATCTAGCTAGGTCCTTGATGATGGATCTTTGATCTATAAATTGTCCTTTGAGGACTTTGAGTTCAGCGTTAGCAGTCTCAAGCTTTTGCTCAGTGTCTTTGTGGTGTTTGAACTCAGCCTTGTATAGCAAATATGTGCTAGCCACCTACTTCTCCAATTCTAACCATGGCAATCCAGCTATTAAAAATGCTAGGTTTTCATAAAAAAGATTGGCCAACTCCATATACTTTGTTATCTCTTCGATTTGTAAGTCCTTCAAGTGGATCTCCACTTCATTGTAGGCATCAATCCAATCAAGGATGGGCTGCCACATTTTTCTTCCTTGTTGGAGTTGCTAGAGGGCTTCATTTACTTTAGCCTTTGCCATCTGGATTTCTTTTTCATTAATATCCTTTTACAAGCCAACTTGATCCCTGTAGTGATTTTTCATCCTCTCAAACTTGAGAACTTCATTCTTCCAGGCTGCAATTTCAATGGCAGAATTTTGTTGCAAGGTGCATACCTCCTCCATTAATAGATTTTGGTTCTTTGTAATCAATTTTTTGAGTTTAGTGTTAACCCTGAAAAGTTGCTCCTATTGTTGATGAATGAATTCCTACTTTTGATCTCTTTGAGCATCAACATTTTGCAGGTGATGATTTTGTGTGATCAATGCTTCATTTTCTTAGCACATCAGATTTAAGTCCTTTTTAATTGAATGTGTTTTAGCTTCTACCATGGACTATTTGAAGATGGCCATTACTACCTTCTCAACCTTTTGAAATCATTCTTGAAGCTATTTGATAGCTTCATCCCTTATTGTTGCCAGGCTGAGGATTGTTTGCTCTGGAAGTCAGGCACAAAGTTCAACAACCTCCATGGCCAAGTGTCCATTTTTCTCTTGGGTCATTTCTAGTTGCCCCTCTAGAATGATGCATTTGTCCTTTACATTTAGTAGCTCCAACTAGGTTGTAGTGATGTTCTCCAGAAGATCAAAGATATCTAGAGTCGGTTGCCCCATCCCTACCAGTTGTTCGAGCAATTGTTCATGTTGGGCTACTTTCAATTTTCTGCTAACCATGCCTATGGATGTCTACACATATAGGAGTGTAGACACATCTGGTATAGATGCCGTAGGTGCATTCCGTGCTTTGACCACATGGTCAGCTACCACTTCTGCTGCTATTTCTTACCCTTAGTGCTGCATCACCAAGATAGTTGCCTCTTCACCTTCCTCCAACTTCATCGAGAAAGTGGTGGCATTATCAGAGCTTTCTAGGAATAAATGATGTGTTGCTAACAATGCTATCACCTCTTGAGTGTTGGGATCTGACCTTGAAGGCAACTACATTCTTTGGGTAGAGAAAATGAAACCACCCCTCTTCATCTAGCTAATTATTCAAGACACCTCATTAAGGTGACTCATTACTAGTCGATACATAGATGAATCTGCCCCACTCATTCCTGCCTACTGCTCTTGTTCACTCAAGAGCTACTCTTGGATTTTTCATAGACTCTCAAGGATTGCATGGGCCTCTTGTGTTATCTTCTGAGTGGGTGGTGGTCATGGCAACTCCTCTTCTTGGATGGCTACTGGATTTTTTTCCTTCATGATTTCTACCCATGAGGCCAAGGGAGTATGCCTAAGAGTGTCATTGGAATAGTGAACAATACCTACCCTCTTACAAAGTTTTCTTATAAGGCATGGAAAAGGCAAGGTCCTCCTTCCACATTTGTTCTCCTTGAAATGCTTCTCAGTCTCCAAATAAATTAGATATGGAAGGTTAACGGAAAATTTCTCACTTAGAGCAATGCATGCACGAGTAGAGAAGGTATCCACCTTACTCAACCTCACCATTGGATTGAGGTGATAAGCTACAATCTTGAAATAAATTCACTCCTTTAATGTGAGCATGCCATACTCCTTACGGTCCACCTTATAACATTGTTGGGTCCACTTCCTTTTTTCCTTAGGGTCACCTTTTGTTGATATTTTCATCAGATGTGTTCCATGTTAGGAAACCCCAATGCCTATGCAATGGCCTCCACCAAGTAGGACACTTGAATGTCCTTGATTTTTACAATGGACCCTAGCCCTTGGTTGTTCCAGAAGAGATAAGTCTCTTCCATGTATCATTCTCCATTGGTTATGATGATTGGCCACATGGGAGAGGTTTGCAATTGTGTTTTGACATCCTCTAAAGCTTTCTCCAAAAATGGCCCAAAGTTTATCTCTTTAAGAACTAATGTTTGGATCTCTTAGGACTTGATGATGTCTAGCTAGGCTTGAGTCAGAGTGACCTCAAGCCTAGGCATAGGTCTAGGTACTTCTCCTCATTAATATTGTTCTATAGGCACTTCTTCTTTTGGAATCTATTGAATAGATTCCACTTCAGGCTCCTCATGAAGAGGTCTTGTTTCATGGCTCACCTCTTATTATTCTTGGCCTTGTTCTTGCTAGCCCCTTCCAACTTTGGGTCATTTCTCCTGTGGTTGTGAGGGTTCTTCTTCTTGCAAGCACTTTTTTTGGATGTCATCTACAATAAAAATAGAACCATGGATTAGCAATCATTATGTAACCTTAAAAAAATTGGGATACCTTAACTCTTTAGGGTAGTTACACTTGGCTAGGTTGTGGTTATGGCTAATTTAATTAACTTAATTGTTATTTCTATTTAGGTCTTATCATTAATAAATCATCTCGGAGGTTGTTGAAAGGGTTAACTTAGAAGAAGTTGATGTTTATGTATGATTAAAGTTACTAACCCTTAGGGGGAGTTAGAAAAAAAATTTTAAAATTGCATTAGAAACCTTAAGGTTTGTGGCCCCCATGATAAAGATCTTACCTTCAGTAAGTGTAGGAATGAAAAATGGAGTGATTTGGTCAAACAGTTTGAAAGTTATGGACTCTGGAAGGTTTTGGGCTCTAAAAATTGCAAAAATTCCCCATGTGTTATGAGAAAATGACAAAAAATTCCTAAGTGTCCAGTGACATATAGTATTTTTGTATTACGTCAATGAGGCCTTGATGATCGAACCTTGTCAATGAGGTTGGTTGCGTCAATGAGGCCTTGACGATGTAGTTATTGACCATCGTTGACTTTCATTGACTTTGGTCATACTTTCAAAATACAATGAATTTTTTGATGAAATTAGGGTCAAATGAAAGCTTAGAAGACCAAGAATAGTATGAAATCATGAGAAGATGGCATTGAAGTTCATAAAGTTGAAAAAATGGAGAAAATTTGATCTAATGGATGAATGTAATGAAAGATTAAGGAGTACTGAGCGGTTTACATAATGAAAAATGCAAAATATAAGATTGTAACGATGTCAAAGGTAAGGAGCCTAAACTAGTCAAGTGAAAAGCTATGCAAGTGGATTCTCCCCATAATAGGCTCATGCTCTTTTTTCCCTTGCATAACCTCAACTAAGGGGTCTATGGGCCCCATAGTTAATTTAATGATCATGATAAGTTAAGTACCAACCCAAAAGAATCCACTCAAGAATCCCAATACGTCACACTAAGACATAGAGCATAACATAGAATCCAATAATGAGGTGAGATATGGTAGCATGGATGAATGATAGAGAAGGTGGAATGGAGTTCCAAATTGAGGTCATAAGAAGTACCTTGTGGAATTATGGTTAAAATGACCCAAGAAGTTCCATCCTTAGTTTAGACCAAAACCATTCGTTGTCAGTGACTTTGCATCACCACTCTAAGACCAATCCACTCACTCAAGACATAAGAGTATCCTTGTAAGGTGACCATCATTCCACAAAAAGGAGAGAGAAGTAGGAAGTGAGAGAGAGAGGGCCTTAGTTAGAGGGGACCTTTAGGCATAGGTGTATGTCTTTTGAGTTCCATAACTAGTGCTTATAGCCCTTTTATTTGTCTAAGGGATGTGCTTTGAATTCCCATTTTTTTTTAAATGAGAACCACACCATATGAGGACTTATTCATGTCAAATGGGTATGCTTTGAATTCCCATCATTTTTTTGAATGATGGAAACCACACCATGCAACAATGTTATTTGTCTTCCTATCATTAGGTGGTATGGAATAGTGAGAAGTCCATGAAAAACACTCAAGCACTCAAGCAAGAAGAAGAGTACAAAGAGTATTGAGTTCCCTTGAAGTCACACCCTTTGCAAACCTTTGGATCCTTCCTGATTCCAAAACTACCAAGGTCACTGATTGATTAAAAGTTTCTTTAATGAAAAAGGGACCTCAAATTCCCAGAACAAGAAAAACCATAGAGTTCTTTGAGTGGGTTGGTGATGTGGTCTCACTTCCTATTCCATAAAAAATAAACCATGTCAAAGTCATCGACATCAGAACTCAAAAATAGAAGCCAGACATCGACAATCACACATTGAGCTGAAACCATCATTAGTAAATAGCAACAAAAGCATTGTGTCATGTGACAATAAAGTAGATTTATTAGCAAAAATGAGAAAATATCATACTTAATCAAAAGAAACACAAGAGACAAAATATATAAGAAAGTGTAAAATAATCAAGAAAATTTAAATGTACTAAAAATAGTATAAAATTAGGAAAATTTGAAAATAAAAAATTTGTAAAATAAAAAAGGTGAAAAATAAAAAGGGTAGAAAAACTGAGAGGTGATGTTAATGGTTAGCATGAATGGTTGTCTCTCCCATGACTGAGTTGGAAGGAGGAGATCCAAAAAATAGAACGTGGGTGTCCATCAAGTGAGGTGGTATTTACACTAGTCAATCTTGGTTCTAGGAAAGATTTAATTTGTTGGATATTGACTAACTAATTTTTATTTGGGAAATTAGGTTTGTATATTATCATGCCCCCAAAAGGAATGGTTTGATCAATTATATAAGGTCCCTCCCACAATGTTTGAAATTTTTCCTTTTGAGGTACATGTGTGGGGTTCCAATAGAGGACCTTATCTTCTAGTTGAAACCTTACTTTCCTAATTCTAAGGTCATGGCATTGCTTGTTGAATGCCTTGTTCACCTCATTCAAAGATAGGGCCACTAAGCGATTTTCATTTAGCTCGTTCAGATTAATCAATCTTTTCTTTTGTGCTAAACTTAGGTCAAGGTTTAGATCGTACGCTGTTGAGAGTGTACCAAGCTTAAATTGAATTGGGAGTGTTGAAATTTTTTGGTACACTAACTCATAGGGAGAATATCCAATAGAAAGTTTCCAAGTTGATTAATAAGCCTAGAGAGCATCATTAAGTTTTGTGCTCTAATCCTTCCTATATTTGCTAATGGTTTGCATTAATATTTTTATAATCTCCAGGTTGGTTACCTCTACTTGAACATTAGCTTCGGGGTGGTAAGGTGTTGTTAATTTATATTCTACCCCCAAGTATTGCATTAGTTTTCTAAATGTAACACCTATGAAATGAATCCCATTATTAGAAATTAGTGAATGCGACACCCCAAACCTATTGATGATATGTTGTTGTATAAATCTGATGGCAGTGGATGATGTGCAATTTGTAACAACTGCTACTTCAGCCCATTTTATGCAATAGTCAACTGCTACTATAATATATGCTTTCTCTTTAGACATGGATGTGATTGGACCCATGAAGTCAACACCCCATATGTCGAAAGGTTCTAGTGATTGAATCCACCATTGAGGACCTTCCATATGAGTGATAATCCCCCTGTCATGTTGACAACGTTCACAAGACTTGAAAAACTAGTGGGCATCCCTAAATATTGTGGGCCAATAGTATCCTGCCATTAGGATTTTTATGGCCATGCATCTCCCTACATAGTGGCCTCTGCAATATCCTTCATGAGCATCCTAGAGAACATGTAGTTAATCTTTGTCAAGGATACACCAACGGATTAGGCCACCGGCACACACCTTGTAAAGGTGTCTGTTAATTTCCATGAAGTATTTGACTTGATGCAAAAATGGTTGCTTTTTCTAAAATCCAAGTCTTGTGGCATCTCTTAACTGAGAAGATATGTGAGGATGTTGTTATACCATATTGCTTTTTTAGGCATGTGTTCATTTATTGCCCCAATAAAGAGGAGTTTGTTTGGAAATTGGTCAGAGAGTGAGCTCTCCTCCTCTTTGTTATCCCATCTTAAGCAAGAAAGATGGTCAAAAACCACATTTTTGGTCCCTTTTCAATCTACCAAAGTGATATCAAATTCCTGTAAAATCACAAGCCACTGTATAACATGAGGGATTACCATCGACTTATTCATAAGGAAGCGAATTGCACTATGGTCCATATGTACAAATACTTTGTAACCTAACACATAATGTCTAAAATTTTCTAGCACGTACACCACTGTCATTAGTTCTTTTTCCATGGTGGTATAATTTAACTATGCCCCCACAATGCTTCAACTTGCACAGTCGATATAATATGTACATTTCTTATCATCCACTTATGTTAGCATGGCTCCCAAAGCATAGTTAGATGCATCTATCATGATCTAGAATGGTTTGGACCAATCTGATGCTTGTAGGATTGGTGTTTGTATGAGTTTCTCTTTTAATTATTGGAATGTGTTTTCACATTCCTTGGTACAAATGAATGGTGCATCTTTCTTTGTAAGTACTACCAATGGTTTAGCAATCCTAGAGAAATTCTCAATAATGCACTAATAGTAACTGGTATGTCCAAGGAATGACCAAACATCTTTGATGATCTCTGGTTGACATGTTATTCCTTAAATGACCCTTATATTTTCTAGGTCTACCTCAATTCCTTTTTGTGAAATTTGGTGCCTTAGCACAATGCCTTCTTGGACCATGAGATGGCTCTTTTGCCAATTGAGCTGTAGGTTTATCTCAACACATCTCTTTAGTACTTGCTCAGGTCAGTCCAAGCCTTGTTCAAATGTAGCTTCATAGGTGGAGAAGTCATCCATGAAAACTTCAACACCACCACCAATTTTTTGTTGAAAGATACTAAGGACCAAGCATTGAAATGTTGCAGGGGCATTACATAGGCCAAATGGCATCTTACAGTATGCAAAGGTCCCACAAGGACTTGTAAATGTTGTCTTAGCTTGGTCTTCTGGTGCAATTTGGATGTGGTTATAGCCACTATAACCATCCAAGAAACTATAATAAAAATTCCCATATATGGTGTCTAATACTTGATTCACAAATGACAAAGAAAAGTGATCCTTAAATGTTGCCATATTTAACAACCTAAAGTCAATGCAGACCTGCCATTTACCATCCTTTGGTACAATTATGAGTGGGCTAACACACTCACTATCTGTGATTAGATAGATAAATCCCACCTTGAGGAGTTGCTCCATCTCCTTCTTAACAATTACTTCAATTTGGGGTTTAGCCACCTCTGCAACTACCTTCTAGGCTTCATGGCTAGGTCTATGTAGATGCGGTGCTAGCATATCCTTGGATTGATTCTTATTAGTTTTAGATATGACCAAGCAAAGGTTGTTGACCATTTATTCACCACTTTCAAAAACTTTTCGTTTTGTTCAAGAGTAAGTTTGGCATTAATGATGATCGATTTATCATTCTTTAAAAATGCATACTCGATTCTGACTGGTAAAGTTTTTAGTTCTAAGGGCTCCTTCTTGAAGTGATCAGAGGTCTCCAACTCTCCCCAACAATTATCATCTTCTTCATTAGAGAGTTGAAAATGGACTTGTTCAATTTTTTCTATGCTTCTATATATGAATAAGTTAAGCTCTCAGTTGGCTCCATGCATATTGTGTTGTTATCTGAATTAGCTATCAACCACTAGGTGCCTTCCTGCTTTGTGATTGCTACGTATAGACACCATTGAATATTAATTTCTTGCGGACATTGATTACATGCCTTCATGTATGTGCTTCTAACTGACCAAATATTTTGCACATAATTGCATCCATTATCATTGTACGTGATGCATGGAATACACTTCTTCTCAATTTTTCCTAACTCATTCTCCTTAGATATTTTGAGAGATAAGTTCCTTATACCCATTTTTACATTGACCATGCTTAACAAAGCCTTCCCATGATGATGGGAAAGTTACTTTTACAGTTGTCCACCTTGATTACCAGAAAATTAGTAGGATAGTACCACCCAAAAATTGTGGTCATAATATCCTCCACTAATCCCAAAGGGACTGTAATTGACTGATCTACTAATTCTAAACAAATGTTGCTCTTCTTAAGAGGTGGTAGGTTCCAAGCTTTGTACATATCATGGGAGATGAGGTTAACTCTATAACTAGAGTCAAGAAGAGACTTGCATGGTTCTTATGCAGCAATCTATATAAACATGAGCAAACTTTCTAGTTTAGATCTTTTTGTAGGAAGGTTGCCAACCTTGACCTAGTCAGAAACAACATGAGTTAGCATCATAGTGTGGATCCTAGGTGGCACTTGGTTTGAAGGGTGCTCGAAGGTATATGATGCAGAGCATGAGGGTACTCGAGATGCAAGGTGATCAGCTGAAGTAGGTTGTGAGGGCTAGAGAGGATTTTTGGGTTGGAAGAAAGGTCGTTTCCTTGATTGATTATCTAGGCCACTTGGTTGAAAAATGGATTGTGAGTGTACAACCCTTGTAGCATTTCATTGTTGTGGCTATGGATGAATTTCACCTTGCATGGATGGAGCAATAGGTAACCGAGTTGAAGGTGGAGGTGAAGGTGGAGGTGAAAGGGATGTGGAGGATGATAAGGATATTGATATGGATTTTTCCCTTGAGTAGATGATGAATGTGTTTGGTGGTACTTTGGAGGGTAATAGTGATGTTGGAATGATGCATGACTTGTCGAACTTCTAGGGGAGACGGGTTGCTGAACATAGTACCCGTATGGATCTGGTTGCCTATAAGGGTATTGCTACCTTGGCAATGGCTTTCCTCATGATTGTGGTTGGTACCACTATTAGTACTATTCACAAGGTTGTGGAGGAGTTCCACCTGGGTAGTACACTTATTGTTATTGGTGGAACTATCTTAGACTACCTTGAGGATAAGGTAATCATCTTGAAGCTTGCCTATGTGCTAAGTGGGGGTTCAATGTGTACACTCCAGATTCTTATAAGTGTGACACCATAGGGCAACATCTCTTTGGATGTTCATATTGCTAGATGTCACATTTGGTTTCATCATTGGAGTTAGACTCCATAACTTCCTCTATTATAGCAGCTCTGGACTTACCTCTTTATTAGGCACGTTTAGCTTCTTTTAACTGTCTACAATTATGATTACTATTTTACTCTTTGGATTCTTCAGTAATTTTCAAAGCAGTTTGAAACTTTTCATTCAAAGAATCCCATAACTTGTCAACCTTGGCTGAAATGTCAGAAATAGATTTTTGGATAGGCAAAGTCTTTCTGTTCACCACTTCAGTAAGTGGTGATTCCTCCTTGTCACAAAATTATACCTCTTATTTTCTGATGGATGGGTTCCTATTATACTCTTCAGCACTCTCCCTTTTTCATAGCTCACCTTTTTTTTTCTACCTACTCAATTAGCCTTTGGATCTCATGAGTTCTCATTTCAAACAATCTACCTTGGGCATACACCCTAAGGATTCTTCTTATTTCTACCTTGAGCCCATCTATGATGTGGCAAAGTTGTTCTCTCTAAGATTAATCATGGTTAGGACATCTGTGTACAAGTGAATAGTATCAACCCATGGTAGCATCCAAGGGTTCATGTGCTCCTTGTTTCTAACCTTGGATTTGCCTTCTTAGATTGGACACTCTGGAGTACATTTGATATTTGTCATTGAATAGTTCTAACATGGTATTCCATCTTTGGATAGATTCTGATCCTAAGGAACGGTACCAACTTTTAACTTCCTTAATGAGTATCCTTGGGAAAAGCTTTAGTTTCTTCCACTTATTCTCAATGTTTTGTAAGGCACAAGCATCTTGAAAAGCTTGCAAATGTGTTAGCAGATTA
The DNA here is from genome assembly GCA_015680685.1 of Gnetum montanum. Lineage (NCBI taxonomy): Eukaryota > Viridiplantae > Streptophyta > Gnetopsida > Gnetales > Gnetaceae > Gnetum > Gnetum montanum. The sequence goes on along the minus strand of MNCI01002119.1, from coordinate 550,186 downwards.
GAGTTGTATCCCCCCTTAAATCTTGGGATATTTTTCATATTTAGGTGCTTGATCTAACTATCCTTCATATGCCTAGTTGAAATTATTATTGCCTCTACAATGTTAAGCATACTTCGAGTTGCTAGTAAAGGTTCATCATCATCTTTGCGTTGGTGACGTTGATGATGATTTCAGCCACCCCTTCAATTTTGGCGGCCTTCATGATTATTATGATTTTGTCGATCACCTTCATCATGGTTGTTTCAACAATGGCTTCTACAAGAACCATCAGATGAAGAGGATCAAGAGGAAGGTGGACTACCATCACCACCATAGTGTCTACCTTCACTCATGCTTTTTATTATCTCCATCATTAGATCCCTTGTTATTGCAATGTTCACCCGAGTCCCTACCTTGGCTATCACTCTTCCTTGAACCTAGTTTATGAATAATTGATCGCAGGATCAAGTTCACACCCTCACCATCGTTAGCAAGGGGTGGAGAATATTCATGTTGAGAACCTTCCAAGGAAGGATCCTCATTGTCCTCATTGTCCCCTTTGTGGCTTCATGGAGTCTCTCCTGATGTTTATCCTGCTTATGTTGTGTTTCAGTGGGATGATAGTTCCAAGTGTCATATCCATCCAGAATGTACTCTTCATGAAGATTAGCTATGCCCAACTTCTTAAGGGTTTTAATTAGCATTCTAGGCACAGATCTATCAAGGGGCAAAACAACATTGCCCTCCATATCACGCAATCACATTTGTTCATCCTAATGTAGGATGAAGATGAAATTTAGCACAAATTCATCTGGATGAATGTATACCACCTTGCATTCCTATGGGACCGGTGGTTTAGTATTTTCATGCTTACTGTACCGTCCGAAATTGTGGGTCTCTAGCTGGAAGGAAATAGAAACCTGGAGATCTCCGGACACGCACAGAAGACCCTACCTCGGCTTGAGGACAAGCTGGAATTAACGAAGGCAGAGTACCTTGAGTGGTCTACACGCGGATCAGGCAAGGATTTCCCCGAACATACATCGAAGTGCTATATGGTGGGTTATATGTAAACAACATAACTAATGTAAAACAAAGCATAAACAGTGTAACTAATGTAAGCGGAGCGTAAACGTACAAGAGTGTAAACAGTAAACATGCAACAATGAATGAAAAACTGTAACAAATTGTAGCAAAGAAATGTAACAATATTATTGTGAAATGAAAGTTACAATGCACCGTTCTAACACAGTTGTGGCTTTGACATAAGGCAGACGAATAGCCCCAGTGGATTCAGGGATGACTACTGGTTCAATCTGCAGGCACAGCGTAGAGGCTGTATACTCAACATGCAGGGTCGAGGTCTAGCGTACAGGGTTCTTGCTCTGGTTCTTCGGGTTTTTATGTTTCTCTCTAGTTTGCTCAAAATTGCCAACCGATCTAATGAAAAATTGGGGTTTTTATACAGGTTTAGACGTTAGACTCGGGTTGGGTGACACGTGGCGTGTTGACCGGGTGCAAAAGAATGAAATGTTACACCCTGGGCATATACGTTGTTGACCGAAATGAATGTTGACCGAGCGTATACGCTGTAGACCCTGGGCATAGACCTTGGGTGTATACGCTGGGCGTATACGCTGTGTCTGCTAGACGTATATGCTGGACATGTACGCCATGTCTGCCGGGCGTATACGCTGTGCTTACTGGGCGTATATGCTGGGTGTGCAGGATGTACATGCTCAGCATATAGACTCCAGGATGCATGATGTTAATATCTGATAATTGCTCTGTTCGCGTGAGTTGATGTCTTATACCGAATCTTGCTTTGTAGTGCTGTTTCCATGCCGTCTTCGGGGATTGCATGCCGGGCGTATACCTCAGTCGTACATGCTAGGCGTACATGTGAGGCATATACACTGGGTGTCTACGCTAGGCGTATATGCTGAGAATGCATACTTAGTGAAAAATAAGTACTTTGAGCTCCGAAGTTACAATGTTTGATAGCAGATGTTGTCGTGGTTGTCGGCGGGTCCCAAGGAACTGCTCTTTGTTGAGTTCGACTCTGCTTGAAGCTGTCTGTGGGGCCCTCAAGCTTTAGTCATGCTGGGGAGCATCATGACTTAACTCGATTCTTGTTGGAGAAGTACTAAGCTCAAAATTTTGTGGTGTTTTATTGGCCCCTCTTTGTTGACGCTTAGAGGAATCGACCCGAGAAGTATCGACAAAGAAGTACAAAACACCATAAGCAACTTAGTAGCATTGTCCTTCGACACTTGGCTAGATGTCATCGCACCGTGTTCAATAGTACATGGGATTAGGGAAATGAAGTTTGTAGCTGGATAGGGAAATGGAAATTGTGGGGATTGGGAACTGATCAAGGGATTGTGCATGGTAAAGGGGATGTTCTGGTGTGTATACGGGTCATGCTGATCCTTGTCAATAGCCATTGTTTAGCAGACTCGAAATCAAGACATGAGATGTGCATCCTTTGATGGAACAAGACTCTTGTTTAGTGTTTAAGAGGACTTGTTGGCCGCGTAATGGTGGGTTGTGTTCTCTGGGGGAACATGCCCCTTGTTTGGTGTTAAAGAGAACCTGTTGGCGGAGAGCCAAAGCTGCGCAATGAGATGTTACTTGAGCTCTTGAGACATGAGTATTTGTTTCCAAGACAACTGCCTGCCTGCTTGAGGCTTATGGGAAGTTCCAAGGGTCTTGTGGTTCATTTTGCTCCTTGCTCTCTTTTTTTTTTTTGCTTTTTTTATTTTTTGGAAAGAGCTTTCTTTCAATTTTTCACTCAAGCTCATGTGCCATATTGTGTGTTGCAGTTGCTTGAGAGTGTTGCAACGTGTAATAGTGCGCTCAAAGTTTTGGGGTGTACTAGGTGTATTTGGGAACTATAACCGGGTAGGAAAAGGAATAAGAGTGTTGAGGAAATGGAGAATGTATTGGGAACGGGGAATGTACTTTTGAACAGATTGATTAACCTGGTTGCGTGCGTCAGAAACAATGTGGCACCTTGTCACCATGATGAAGTGTATCTGTGTACGAGCACCACTGGGTGTCATCCTGCAAACACAACTCCAAGAAGATAAGAAAACCACAAGTAAACGAGTTAGCGAACATTTCAAACGTGAATGTGACTGATGCAAATGGAGGCACCATGTGAAAATTAAGGCAAACAGAATGAGCAGCAATAGTGTTGTTAGAGGCGGTGTGATGAATGATGCAGCAGGAATTGATGAAGAAATTTCATGAATTACAGCAGTAGATTAATGTGCCAGAAATGATCTGGCTAGTTTATAGTCTTAGCGGACTATCGTGGGTTAGTTTTACATCATAACCCGTTGGACGTTGCCAGTTTATCGTCGTAGCGGATGGTACGATGCTAGTTTAGAGTCATGGCGGACTATGAAGAGGCAAGCTAGTTTATAGTCTTAGTGGACTCTGGTGAATGAGTGTGATAGTTTAGTATCATGTTAGATGGAGCTCTATGGTGTCAGTTTACCGTCATGACTCTAGGACATTATGTGTTATCAGTTTTAAGTCATGATGCCAGGATTGCTCTATGTGGATGCATGCATGTGCATCTGTATGATCCTATAAACAAAAGCTACTAGAGAAAATAATATTAAATAGCAACTGCAGAAAACATGAACTGAAATGCACCAATAAATAGAAGATAATGTGAAATGGTGGTAGTTTAAGGTCTTTTCAGGCCATGGTTTAGTTTAAGGCCTTTTCGGGCCATGGTTTAGTTTAAGGCCTTTTCAGGCCATGAGTGAACGCGTAAGCTAATACAATACAAACTAAGGTGACATATGCACAATGAACAAAGGTGAAGAGTGGGCGGAGATCATACGTGTCTTTGTCCGTAGGGGAGTCTTGATTATGCGGTTATTTCTTAGTCGGACATGGTCTAGGAGGCGTGCTAGTTTGCTCTGGGAGGCTTTCAGTTTTTACCCCTCGTTCGAGTGTCTTAGCTCTAGGTGTTGTGTTTGTTGTTGTGAGTGTTGCTTCAAGAGGCTCCTCTTTCAAGACCTATGACATGGCTATGTTGTGGTCAGCTTGAAAAGGAGTGTTGTCACCATGTATAATGACTTGTCCACCTTTGTATGGAAGACGGATTTCTTGATGTAACGGTGAGGAAATGGCTCGTTGTTGTGGTAGCCAAGGTCTACCAAGAATCATGTTGAAACTAGGCATCTCTTCTATGATAGTGAATTCTGCGCTGGTGGGGAATTGTTCTCCTACCACAAAGGTTATGTTGATTGTGCCCTTAACTATGACACATGATCCATTGAAAGATTTTAAACACATGGTTTCTGTTGGCATGATCTCATCTACCATGCCTAGTTTGTCGATGACGGAGTACAGAACTACGTTTTTTGCCGCACCATCATTGACGTGCACTCTGCGAATGGTACATTGCCCAACACGTACACTAATCGATAATGGAGCTATTGTGACTTCCCCTCGTTTAGGGTTACGTTTAACTACATCATCACAAAAGGCTAAGGTGTTTGAACCCAATCCTTGTGGTGTGTGTTGTGAAATCGTTGCATGGATGGATTCCATGTTAGCAGGGATGTCCTCTGTAACAGGAATGGATGCCAACGTTTGCACTAAGGCTTCGTGATGAGCCGATGATGTCATGCCCAAATCGTACAAGCTCATGGTTGTGTTCTTTTGTTTGAGCATTTGTTTCACTTGGGCCAGTGTAGCTACAAAGTCTATGTTGTCTGTTGTTGTGTTGGTTGCCTTTGTATGGGTTGAGGGCTTGGGCCTGGTTTGTTTTGGATTAGGGGCAGGGCCCCCAGTGTTTAGTTGTTGTATACTAGGTGTGTCCTTTATTTTAGCTATGGGTGTTTTTCGTTGTTCGTTTGTCCTCTTTTGCTCCCATTTGGTAGGCTTATCCGTGTTGTTGGCAAGGTTGACTCTTGAGGGAGGAGAGGTTGAGACGTTTCCTATGGTTGGGCTCAGGGTAAGAGAGGGGCCATCGCGTGGTGGCACTTTTATGACAAATGGGAGTTTAGGAGGTGTTGTTGTTATTTGACTAGCCTGTTGTGGCACCTTGATAACGAAAGGTTTCTTTGCTGTTGTCGTTGGTGCAACATGCCAGTTTAACATCTTAGCGGACGACTGTGGTGGTACTTTGACCACAAAGGGTGTCTTCGGTGTTTGGGATTGCATTGCATTTGGCCAGTTTAATGTCTTAGCAGATGTATGAGGTGGTGGTACCTTGACCACATAGGGTATCGTCGGTGCTCTAGTTGGCACCTTGGTGATGATGGGAGGCCCCTTGCTCATGGAGGCAAAGAGGATTGTTGCCTTGCTGGGAGGCACATGGATCACAAAAGGTTGCCGCACAGGTTTAGGCATACTATCTATGCCAATGGAGTTTATGAAATAGGAGGCATCATTTGTGCTAGGTTGATTCAAGGTGTTGACGTTCAGTTGGCCTCGTTCTATCATTGCTTGTAGATCATCCTTTAACACACGACAGGTGTTAGTATTGTGACCGAACATTTGGTGGTAGTGATAGAATTGGTCTAACTTGAAATGTCGTGGAACTGGGGGCTCATTTGGTACTGCTAAGGTGGGGTTCCTTAGTAACTCATAGTACCTGTCATGTCAGCAACGAGCATTCTCCGCTACGTATTTGTATTGGATTTTCCCGGCTTTAAGGAGTTGCTCTAGTAGTTTCGAAGGTCGTGCAGGTAGCGATGTGTACTTAGAGCGATCCTTGTGTTGAAAATTGGACCTTAAGGTGGCCCCTGTTGTTGCAGGTGGGTTGGTACTAGTGTTAGTTGTTTTTGTGCTTACGGCCACAGTTTCCGTTGTTGCCTTTTGTTTGGAAACATGTTGGTTCTTGTGAGCCACATAGGCAGGGTCATTGCTGGTTTGTGCAGCTTGTTCAATGTTCTTGATCTGTGTGAATGCTTGGCTCAACGTTTGAGCACTTAGGTAGTACAGTTTTGAATTAATGAAGTCATTCACAGCTCCCTTCAGAATCGTAAGCAAATACTTTTCAGGGATGAGCTCATGAAGTTTGTTCAGGGCTGCACTCCATCGTTGGATGAACTTTTGCACAGGCTCAAGTGGTGCTTGTTTCACCTGTATCAAACTATCTAGTGTGGCTTCAGGCTTGAGGTTGTACTTAAATTGGGTAACGAACTGATGTAATAGATCCTCCATAGAGGATATGGAGTTACGAGGCAAGGCTCGGTACCAGTCTAAGGCTACACCCGTTAAGGACATAGCAAACACTGGCAAGATTGCGTGGGGCCAAGCTTGAAACAATAGAGTTTCTGATCGAAACATGACTAAGTGACCGTTTGGATCTCCCTTCCCATTGTACTTGGTTAACTGGGGAAATGTGATTCCCTTGGGTAAAGCTAACGGTGGCACTGAAGAGCTAATTGGATCATCGTGGTAGAAATCCAATACTTTAACTTGTTCAGTGTTGTCAGCTTTGAGTTGCTTTACCTCATCCACTAACGCTTGCATCATTTGTTTGGCTTCTGCCCACTCTTGAGCGGTAGGCAGATTAGTTGGTTGGGGAGGTTGTTGGGTTGTCATTTATTGCTGTGGAGCAATGTTCAGAGTTGTGGTTGGGGGGTGTGGCACGTTGAAGTGAGTCGGTTGTTGAACAAGGGGTATGGTTCCTAGCCTAGCCACAAACTGTGAAGTGACACCCTGGATGTGCGGGGCTGATGTAGTGAAAGTGGCCCCATGTGTTTGCACGTGTGTTATGTACTAGGTGAAGATGGGTGTGGGTAATCTCTATTGGGATACCGGTGCTTGTGTGCTTATTGATACTTGGTGAGTGGCTGTCTGTCCCATGTGAGGATGGAGTGATGGATTCACATGGGCATGGGGACTGAGGGTGTGGTATGAATCCTCAGGTTCAAATTGTGCCTCGAAGTCATCTACATCATGTTGGTTTTGGGGCTCCTCATTGTGTCGCCGTGTGTTTTGGCCGCTTGCCAGAAGGAGCTGGGAGATGAGCCTATGATGAGGATCAAAAAGGGGGATGATGTCATATATAGAGGGGGTGAATTCATGACCTCCCATGTATATGCGCTCAAAGTTTCATTTTGCCTCCTGTTTTGTGTGGTCAATAGGAAGGTTGACCTGAATCTTCGCACAGATGTAGTTATACTATTCTTGTGTGGGGACTATGAAGGCGTGTGCACTGGAGTTTTGGGATGATTCCATGGTGATGCATTCTTGGTCAAGGTGATCTATGTTGGTGGCAGTCAGTACTTAGATTGGCTTGATGTTCGGTGCAAATTGCGGTGAATTCGGCTTTGAAACGGATGTGTTTTATGTGTTTTTGTTGAAAAAAACACTGTAGCGGTACTGTAGCAGTGTGAACACTGTAGCAGCGTAGAAACTGTAGCAGTGTAAACACTATGTTTGAATAGGTAATGTGATCAGCGTTTCGATTACACAAAAAATAAGTCAGGCCCTCCTTCTAGCACCAATTTCTGTACCATCCGAAATCGTCGGTCTCCGATTGGAAGGAAACAGAAACCTGGAGATCTCCGGACACACACAGGGGACCCTACCTCTGCTTGATGACAAGCTGGAATTAACGAAGGCAGAGTACCTTAAGTGGTCTGCACGCGGATCAGGCAAGGATTTCCCCGAACGTACACCAAAGTGCTATATGCTGGGTTATATGTAAACGGAGTAACTAATGTAAAACAAAGCGTAAACAGTGTAACTGACGTAAGCGGAGCGTAAACGTACAAGAGCGTAAACAGTAAACATGCAACAATGAATGAAAAACTGTAACAAATTGTAGCAAAGAAATGTAACAATATTATTGCGAAATGAAAGTTACAATGCACCGGTCTAACGCAGTTGTGGCTTTGACACAAGGCGGATGAATAGCCCCGGTGGATTCAGGGATGACTACTGGTTCAATCTGCAGGCACAGCATAGAGGCTATATGCTCAGCGTGTAGGGTTGAGGTCTAGTGTACAGGGTTCTTGCTCTGGTTCTTTGGGTTTTTGTTTTTCTCTCTGGTTTGCTCAAAATTGCCAACCAATCTAATGAAAAATTGGGGTTTTTATACAAGTTTAGACGTTAGACTCGGGTTGGATGACACATGACGTGTTGACCAAGTGCAAAAGAATGAAATGTTATAAGTGTACAACAAGCTACATCTACCAGGTGTATACGCTGTAGACCCTGGGCGTAGACCTTGGGCGTATACGCTGTCTGCTGGGCATACACGCTGGACGTGTACACCGTGTCTGCCGGGCATATACGCTGGGCATGCAGGATGTACATGCTCAACGTATAGACTCCAAGATGCATGATGTCAACATCTAATAGTTGCTCTGTTCACGTGAGTTGATGCCTTGTACCGAATCTTGCTCTGAAGTGCTGTTTCCATGTCGTCTTCGGGGATTGCATGCCAGGCGTATACCTCAATCGTACATGTTGGGTGTACATGTGAGGCGTATACGCTGGGCGTCTATGTTGGGCGTATACTCTGTAGCTGCAATCTTGGGCGTATACGCTGGGCATATACACTGTGAATGTTGGGTGTATAAGCTAGGCGTATACGCCGAGAATGCATACTTAGTGAAAACTAAGTACTTTGAGCTCCGAAGTTGCAATGTTTGATAGCAGATGTTATCGTGGTCATCGGCGGGTCCCAAGGAACTGCTCCTCGTTAAGTTTGACTCTGCTTGAAGCTATCTGTGGGTCCCTCAAGCTTTAGTCATGCTGGGGAGCATCGTGACTTAGCTCGATTCTTATTGGAGAAGTACTAAGCTCAAAATTTTGTGGTGTTTCACTTACGAGAAGAAGAAGACATTTTGTAAAACAAAATGAAATTGTCAATGCACTTTTATAATTTTATGTATAGTGGGAATGTTATGACCTTAGGTTCGTATAATGATATTAGTGATATTCACTTAGACCTAAATAGCACATGTTCCATGAATAAAGTCATCAACAATGGTGTCAATGATGAGCAGTGAGGTACCCATACATCCAACCATATGAATCATGAAGCATTCACATGTGACTCAGTCGAATTCTATAGACTTTATTGTTTCTAGTGCACTAGCCTTTTAGGAAGTGAATCTAGTCTTAAGGTCAATCGTTGTCCTCCCAATTACTCTTGTGACGTTCATTAGTATGGTTAAGTCTAACTAAGGCATCCGATTTTTATCATTTTGTATTTTATGATTTGGGTGCTTGAAATGTAGGTAAAGGGAATTTGACTAACTAATCTAAATTAATTAATTAACTACTATTTAACTAAACCTAACATAAGTATCCATTCTCACTTTTCGTACATGTCTTGAACCCATGTATCCACTATTGGGGGACCAAACGCTATGCTACTGGGCATACCAAGTAATCATGTTGCTGGGATTACCAAGTGAATACATGTTACACATAAAGCAATCATACTTATGTATTTAATCTATCTAGCTTAATAATCTCATTAACTCAATTGCTAGAAAATAATTGGGAATAATTAATAAATAATTGGAAACATTGAATGCATAAATAAAAGAGCTAATCTATCCAAAGTGTTGCAAGGTATTAAAAAGCTTGCCTTTATTGTTGCACACACTGTTGTGCTCAATTACAACAATGCTCGAATAAAGATCCGTACACTCAATGACTCTTGCTGCAGGCACCCAAGAAAAAAATTGTAACTTTCAAATGAAAAAAATGCAAGAGCTTTGCTACAATTGAAATCTAGACTTCCCATAAATGCGGTAGTTAGGCACATATTTATAGGTGATGGATAGACACAATGTTGACTAGGCATTATCAACATAGGTCAAAATGCATCAATGGGGCCTCATGGATGAGGCCTCATCGACGTAGTTGGCTGCATTGATGAGGTCTCATCAACGTAGCCAACCAATGACAACTCATCACAAGGTCAATTGTGATTAACAATCTGTCATGTAATTTATGCCATCATGTTATATAAGATCTTCATCTCCTATAAAAGTTGGTATTTCACCAAAGCTTTCTATTACTACCTCAAATTATTTTTGTATTTTAAGTCCAAGCATGGATGTTTAAAGTGATGCAAATGTTGTTAAGATTAGGATTATTCTCCCTAATAACAATTAAGTTTTCTCTATTAAATTTTCAAAGCATTATTTTAATTATAAGTTTACATAAGCATACATCCTTAAAATTGGAAATTGTTCTTATTTCCATGTTATTTTTATTATTTTCCACTTAGGTATGATGTACTATGATGAGTGGCGAGGTACCCCTACGCTCAACCATACGAATACAAGTGTTTCACACATGATCTAGTCAAATTCCAAGGACTAAGTGCCTATGCGCCTTTGTGGAACAATAACAGGTTGGTTAATCATTGTCTTCCCAAACTTACTTGTATGTCACGGTTGTATGGCTAAGTAAGCTTGAGGCATATGATTTTTATAGCTTTTATATGTTTTATATCCTACACTAGTAAGGAGGGGGAGAGAGATAAATAAGTTACTAATCTAATTTAACTACTCATTAACTAAGTTCTAATTGCTCCTAACACCAGTATCCATTCCCACTTGCCATACACATCCTGAACCAATGCAACGCTATTGGGATTACCAAACGCTAATCTTCACTAGGTTACTAAGTGCTCCACGCATGCTTGAAGTGGTCGTACTGAGTGTATTTAACTAAGAGAGTTGTAGGGTGAGAGGAATCATTAATCACCTAGGAAAGTATTAAATAATAACTAATGCTAATTAATCTATTCTAAATGCTACAAGGTTTATCATAAAGTTCATCTTTGTTGTCATACACAAAGCGTGCTCAGGTACACAATGCTCGAATAATGATCTGTTCACTCTATGACTCCTACTGCAAGCACACAGAAATAATTCTAACTCT